>JAECUM010010932.1:0-95191 GCA_016617855.1 Megalonaias nervosa | reverse complement strand
ATCCAAAGTATGGGATGAAAGTAGGTGTGAAACATTTCATCGACAGATCAATGCATTGATACTTCTGTCATAGCATTACATATATCAATACAAAAGACGAAAAATTGATACAAAATGATTCTGACAGTATGCAAGTTATTTTAAGCCCGAACAGTAATAAAGAATTGTTTGTCATTTACTTTGTTGCCCATTAAGTTAAAAATTCATCTGAGACATTACTGTGCAGACACATGCAATAATTTGTGTTAGTAAAAGAAAACTGACTGTTGAGAACATGAACCCTCCTTCTACAAATTAACATGAAGTGATACTATATGTCATCTGCCTACACCGCCCCCCCCCCCCAATTCATTGCTAATAATCTTATCCCAGCAGCATAATCAGCTTAAAGGCAACATTGCAAGTGTTTCCCACATGTAAAATAAAGTCGTTCTCTCAAAATTTAACAACGCATTTATGAGAAGCTTCCTTGTTGAGTTGCATCTTGTGAACTTTGCTTAAATTTGAAAGCTACACTACCGCTGTGTCACGCAGAGAAAAATGTTAGGGTGAACAGTCACGCAGTGGAAAAGCTACATTAACTTCTGATTGGAGGGCATTGTGTACCCTGGACTGGAACAAACAATAACCGCCAAGCAGAACCTAATGTAGCTTATTTACTGTGTGACAAAGGCAAAGTAATAAAGAAACTTCATGAAAAAGTGGTTAATACTTGATCTGTAAAGTACTTTTGCATAGATGCTGCTATGTGATTGATTGATTGATTGTATTTTTTTTACGGCACAACAGCACTGTTAGGCTATTTAGTACCATACAAAAGGTTATATGTAGGATCATTTAAAAGGGGTAAAACGTTTCGTATCGACCAACGAAATGAAACCAGACACCTTAAAGTGAAACGATAAGTTGGTAACGGTAATATATAAAGCTTCCTGATCAACGGGGAACATAAATGGTGTATATTAATGAAGACATGAAAAGGTATTGAAAATAAAGGACGGTGTATACATTACATAAAACTGCACAAAGTGATAGCATGCAAGTTGTATCTTAGAATAAATGTTTACTTATTTCAGGAATTAAATATCATGCACATTGTAGCACTGATAGCGTGTAGTTTATAGGTCGAAACACTCCATCATATAAAAGTGATTAACAGTGACTGGTTCATTGCAAGAAATGCACTCTGGTGGGTCTTCGCCTTTTACCATGTGGAAGTGTGTTATATAAGTATGACCAATTTTAATTCTTGCAATGATTTCCTCCTCCCTACAGATAGTACTGCAGATTCTCCTTGGGTTGGCTTGATAGCATGAAGTTTTTTATTCATTTCATCATTCCATGAAGCGTGCCACTTTTGAAGTAAAGACTCTGATACGATGTTTAAAATCAGTATACGATATTTTAAAATAGATGGTTCTAGGGATAGGACCATTTTAGCAGCGCGATCTGCTTTTCATTACCTTTAATTCCAATATGGCTAGATAACCAGCAGTATACTATATTGTGGGAGGTACTCAGCTCAGTATTTTTGACGAGAATATTGGTTAATAATGGGTTCTCTAGTTTTCTATTGTGTAGTGACTGAAGTACTGATAGTGAGTAGGAGAAGATGCTGCTGCTTAAAGTTGATTTGTTTGAGATATATTGTTGAGCAAGTTCTATTGCTCTGATTTCGGCTTAAAAAAATTGATGTACCATTTTGTAAGAGAACTTGTGTGTTTTCCAATAATGAAGGCTGCAGCAGCCTTTTCCTCATCCTTCGATTCGTCAGTATAAATTCTTGTGTAGTTTTTAAATTCGTTGAGGTGTTGAGGAAGATGGAAGAGTTTGTGTCATATTTTTGTTCACCATGTAGAGTAAAAAGTACTTTTGGTTGTGTAAGTAGCCAGGGAGGTGTTTCGAATATGGACATTTTCTGAATTTTAGAAAGATCTATTTTGGTACTGTCAAGGCTGAATGATATTCTAATGCCAAAGGAAGGTATGGTGTTTGCTTTAGTTTCGTATAAGGTTTTGTATTTGGGTTGAAAACAACCAAAAAAAGAGCAGGGTTCAGAGGATATGATCTTAATTTGAGAACATACTGTGCGGAAAGCATTTCCCTACGATGTGATAAAGGTGGATCATTCGCTTCAGCGAGACGGCTTTCACACGGGGATGTCTTAAATGCTCCTAGAGTGAGTCTTATTCCTTGATGATTAATTGGGTCAAGCATCTTCAAAAATGATTTCCTAGCTGAACCATAAACAAAGCAACCTTGGACCAGTTTGTAGAGAATACATTTTCTATATAAATTGAGGATGACTTTTCTATCATCACCACAGTCAGTGTGCGCCACTACTTTAAGTAGATCTAGAGATTTCAAGCCTATAGCTTTCAACTTCTTTAGGTGTGGAATAAGAGTTAGTTTTCTGTCAAAGATAATACCTAAAAACTGTGGTTCTTCAAGAATTGGAATAGGTGTTCCGTCCAGCGTAAGTTTAGGTTCATCATGAGGTCCTCGTAGCTGACAGAAATGCATATATACCGACTTTGATTTCGAGAATTTGAAACCGTTAGTAATGGCCCAATTTTCAATCTTTTTGGTATTTTGCTGTAGTTGTCTTTTAATTGTGTGCATGTGATTTAACCGGCAATAAGTTAGAAAATCATCATCTTATAAGGAGCAATCCACACCAGGATCCAAACACTTGGTGATGCTATTGATTTTGATGTTAAAAAGCGTCACAGATAAAATACTGCCCTTGGGCACACCCTCTCTTGCACGTGCATATCTGAGAGGGTGGAGCCCACTCGTACCTTGAAAAATCTATCTGAGAGAACGTTAGCGTGTTGTGGCTGTCACGTTGAGGGCGGTGTTGGTGGTGCAATCAACGGCCACCCTAGCACGGTCCTGATCGAACTCGCGTATATATCGACTGCGTAATCTGGCGTTGAAATTTCTATGGCGGCAGATAGCGTTGGTTAGTGTGCCGTTATAGCAATTTTTTCTTAACGGCCTGTGATAAATTTAATTCTGCATTGAAACTCATTTTTGATTTGATTGATTTGACAACTCCCAGACGACAAGCCTACCACGGTCCGGTCGGGGTTTCCGTCGGGTCTATTTTTATAAGCGAATACGAGGGAATTAATTGCGGATAATCCACTAAATGACTTTGATCTAATATAATTGCGGATAATCCACCAAATGACTTTGATCTAATATATGGTCAACTATTATAGACTCGCAGTTGTTCAAACGCTATTTCAAGAGATCGCTGGGATCCAATGGATCATATTTGTGCCTTTATCGGTGTAGGAAAGACAATATCGAATTCGTGTTCCTTTGAGTTCGTCGATATCATCGTGGTTGTTGATGGTGCTGTAGTAGGCAGTGATTTGTTCAAGTAGTTGGCGGGTGATCTATTGTTGGTCTGTCATTATTACTTGCACTGATTCTAATGGAGTGCTAGCACTCCGAACTCTAGCGTTCGGGGCGTTAACACACTGAATGTTAATTCACAGAGTGTTAACAGTCGGATTTAGTCATGATAAATCTTCATTTCTACGAATTCACTATCGGATATCATTTCGTCGTTGATCCCAGTTGATATTAGCGATGGCAGTCGCTCATGGGCGTGTGACTCCGTTGATGGCATTACTGTACGTTCATGTAATTTCTCAATCGCGCACGTCGATATTGCTTTTTGGTACGATATTAAGAATACCGTCTGAGATGTCGAGCACAGCAACGCTGACTCCTATCACTGGCGATATCACATATGTAACCGTTAATGTGCCGAATATCGTCATTGTACCGGCAACTACGGCCAATGACGCCTATACAACAACGTCGATAACCGCGGTGTGTCTGCGATAATTTTTTTGTTGTTTTGTTTTCTTCTCGATGATATTTTTCAGCGATGCATGCCACGAACTCGCTTGTTCAGACCTGTGTGAGACAGTAAGCGCCGTTCATTATATTAATGCCAAGCAATTAATTAAGGTGTGTTTGCGACAAATTCAAGACACCACCAATACATTGCTGAGTTTCATTGTTTGTTTCGGAATCCAGTATGAATGTTTCCTCAGTATTTTGATTTAGAATGACTGACACGGTTCCGGAAAATCTATAGGTGGAATGACGCCATGGATAAGTCGTAAATATCCTAACTCTTGCAGCACTAAACACGGGGAGCATGTATACCCCTGTGACCTCAGCGGTATGTTTGATGGAGTTGTTTTGTTGCGGGCATGCTGATGATCCAGACACTACTTTGTATACAGCGTTAATGATACGCGAATGAATTACATTATCTTGAATCGCTTTGATTGTTTCTTCGATTTCTGTGAGGTAAACGCTGGTGACTATTGGATTTCAAAAGAAATCAGTGCAGACACAACTTTTCTTTCTGCGAAAATTGGTAAACGCGGTTACATGATTATTATATTCAGATCTGAATATGGCCAATCCATCACAGATTGTTATTAACGAGGACCTTGTCGTAAATGTTGTTGTTGTCCACATATTTATTCGTTGTAGCTTCATCGTGTGATTGTGGTTCTCTCAAAGTAGCAATTCTATTTCCGCTCATGGTGGGTGCACCAGTCATTGTACCGCCGGTTTTAACAACACGTTTAAAGATTTCAACTATGGTAGTTCCGATTGATAAGCTTGAGTCTTTGATTTTTCCATCATCAGCAAATGCCACATTGTTCTGGTTGGTCGCACCTGAGACTCGGAGGATAATATCAACACATTTGATATTGCTCTTCTTTACACGCCCATGCTGATCCTGAAAAACGGCAAGTTCATCCTTTTCAACTGCAGCAAGGTTCATAAGATCAGCAAGCTCATCTTTAGTTGCATACGCTGACAAATCAACATCACCAAGACCAGATTTTATTAGCCCTACTACCGCTGGTGGTAGAAGAAGATCTTCCGTAAATATATACCATTATAAACTACTAGCCTATCTGAAACGACGACTAGTACAGCATTCACTAGTGCACGCGCGTACGACTTTATGCGGAGTGGCCCACCAATGGTCCATGGCCTAAATATAGCATCTAGAATCGCTAGCGATTCACGACCGCATATAGGTGGATCTGTTAGTGCCTGTCTTGGCAATGTTGAATACAGAGTAGAAGTTAGCGATTCTGCTGATATATTCAAGAAATCCCTTTGTGCCAATCCTTATGAATCAAAATAAACAACACTACGTGGATCATCTGCATATGCAACACAGTGAGTGCCTGGACTAGAATGACCATCGAGATTAATGATACAAGTTTCAATACGATTTTGTTGTTTGATCACGCCTGAAAACTCCTCTGAAGGTTTTGATGTTTAATCGACGAGCAGCATTAAGCAAATCAAAGTCAGACATAGGAAAGCCTACCATTCTAAGCTTGCTTAGCGATACGTTCCTGGTAGGCTCAGGCCTCGACCGTACCATGAGGCTCAAGTCCCTGGTAGTTGTAGACCTGAGCCCTCAAGGCTCGTTTCCGCTTTCGTTTTCATTTTTTTTATGGTCAGACCCTGTCCTGTTTCTTTCTTCAATGTCATCCCGGCAACAGTTGCAGCAGTACGAAGTGCAGCTGCCTTTTCAACAGCCGAAACCTCAGCGGCAATCAGCGCTGGTATAACTGCAAGAAGTGGAAATATACCACTTTTTTCTAGGTCTTTATTGGCACCCGCATAAAGGTCAAGTCGCACGCCAGTCTTTGATATTTTGGCGTCGTTGAAGTGTTTGAGGTGACGTTGAGTCAGTGGTAATTTATTCGGGCCTTGCAACGCCGTTGATTTGAGCTATATCGTTGTTCCAGAATTCTTCGCTGATGCCGATTGCAGCTTTTTCATCTGACCATGGGTCAGAGAAACATTGGAGTTATCATATGACATTTTAATATCATGGACGATTTAAATACTGATTATATCCTTTTACATATTTTCAGATGGTACATCAATGACTATCATTCGTCCACCAACACCTTCGAGAAACATTGTTTTGTCTGACAGTATAACAGTGATTACTCAGTAACAACAAGTGGGAGTGCGTGCCACATGAGCTCGGAAGTGTAAAGCGACGACTGACTGTCTGAACAAATCCAAGTGTTCAAACGAGAAGTAATAGATCCGAGAAAACGATGTGAAATCCCGCTAAGATATCTGCAAACCGGAATCAACATTCTGATCGTACCCCATGAATCTCATCAAACAATGATATACACCTGCAACATGATTGTTTTCAGGATCCATCAGCACTTCTTCAGATGGTTCTTGATGTCCATTTATCCTCAGAGAAACTTCACTAACCCAGAGCTTGTCAAACATCATTGGGTTTGGTGCTTGTGGATCTACTCGGTCAGTATCCTGAAAAGCTATGAATATATATCGTGAGGCAGAGATGCCTTGCTGTGATGCTATCTGCTATGTAAACAGCCCAGTAACGATATTCTGGACACTCTTTGTGTTCATTGTCAGCCACAATAGCGTTGATTTTCCGCCCCTATCCATGAAAGAGAGCAGCTGCTGTTCTTCAGTCAGCGATGGCGTCATTGTTGGCATTCTCAACGAATATTTTGTCAGTATTACTATGCCAACATCAACGGTACCGATGCGCAATTATGCATCGTTGTCGGTGGCTTTTCGAGCAAGTACAACTGTGTGTTTAGCACCAAAGATAACCTTTCGAACGAGCCTGAATAATCCAAATATATGGGATAGTAGATTTACACATGAAAATTTTCCATCACCGTTTGGCAACGGTCGCTGTGTTGCGAATCCTTGGCTGAAATTTTCATTCATCGATGCAACTTCAGTTCCAACGGCATTCATTCTTCTGTTATTGCTGTCAAGGTGATCAGTGGTATCCTTCGCGAATATCATTGATTGACCAGCGGTCCTTTAATGATCATCGCTGTATCGGGCCATACCCATTATCGTTATGGCGAAGTCAATATTTTCGAGACATGAATCAATCTCCGTTCCATCAATGTTGTATGTGGCACTTTTGAACAACGCCATGATGCCATTATTAACAAAACCAACTCGATCTCCAATTACATGGGCTGTATCATCTCCTTCAAAGGTCGACCTTTAGTCTCAATGAATGCTTCGCGGGCAGGATATATCTGCTTGTATCTTGGACTTTTAGTTCGATTCGTCCATGCGCGTCAGCTACACGTGCATCATAGGAATAGTATTGATAATCATGCATTGATTCATCCTTGAGGACGGGTGCGTCCATGTCAGATGAGGAATCAGATAAGCGCATGAACATCTTAATTTAACATCTTATTTATATATGCGGTTATTTAAAACTACGTCGACGATTTACTTGACCACTTTCTGCTATTAAACTTGCAGTTATATTTTTTTCTCTCTCGGCGGCGGCTTGTTTTCTCGGTGGCACGCCAGCTATTTCCTCCAGGAGCGTATTTGCAGCTTGATTTATTAATTTACTGAGACTTGCTGACATCACGTCGGTGCTATGTAATTTTGCAGGCGGCCTGCTAGCAGCCTGTACTGCCTGTCTTCGTATTAATCATGCGAGTCGTTGTCGGATTGCCGAGAATGCTTTACCTGCAACATTACCAACGGTGCCAAGGGCCTTGTGATGTACAACATCAATGGCTTTCATTCCTAGTTGCTTTGCAATCGGAATCGCTTTTGGGCTACCGTTTTGCATAGACCTTGATTAAAATGGCACAGAGAGCAGCTGCTTCATTGGTGATTTCTGGTGAATTATTGTCGGTTCGTCGCCAACCAACCAGAACCTCAAGACTATCAACATCGGCAACGACGTTACTCGGACAGAGTCTAGTAACCCCATTTCCCCTAGTGGTAAAGCCACTTCCGGTTGCTTCTGCTTCCTCTTTTATTTTAGATCTAGTTTTCATCCTTCTTTCTCTTGTTTTTTGGGTTTTTTTTTTTTTTTTTTTTGATTTGGAGCATGCGCTCTGCATTTCGTTGTTGTTTTTCTTGTTTTACTTTCGCTGAAGACTCATCCATTGCCGCGTTAAAAATTACAAAGTCTTCATCGCCACTTCTGATAATACGATAAATATATTTACACCAATCAGCGCTTTTGTATACCTTTAACATATTCTGGTTTTACATACTTGTCTTTTTCATTAAAAAATAAACGCAGTAATCCCAAATAATTTGCTTTTATCCCTGATATCTGCAAGATCTTGCTCGGAAAATTTATCAGATAAATCAGTTTTAAATTTTAGCGACTGTTCTTCTGATTCTGGTCCTGTTGCAACACAATCCCTCACTTCAGCGATTTCCGCACGAGCTTCGTCGATACTATCAGCCACTTGCTGTATTTCTCTCTGTAATTGTGCTTGAACTGCAGCTACATCTGCCGACAGATTTTTGAGAATCTTTTAGTAGCCATGGCTTTTTCTGCAATTTTTCAAGTCGCTTTGGCGGTTTACTCAAATGTAGGAAGAAGACCTTAAGTAGCCTCCGTGATCGGTTTAAACAAGTCATTGAACTCTCCGCAAATCCCACTCTGTCTCCCTGACGCTGATGTAGTTGCTGCTTGACAGAATCGCGGACGAGATGATATTTTTCAATCGCCTCCAGTTGTTGTCGAACTAATTTAGCTGTACGAGATTCCATGATTAACACAGAATCACTCATCATTATTACAACGACGATTTAATTACAGACCTGCTACTTATTTTGTTGTTCGTGACCCAGCACCCGGCTGTAAACAGCAGGGCAGACAATCAACGACAATATACCACCGGTATCATCTGTAGCAACAGAGTGGGACAGCACGTGGGCCTGCGAGCCTCCTGACTCATTAGAGGCTTCGATTTATCCTTCTCGACTTTGTATGTGCATTTCTACCTCTTTCTCTAAATGGGTTCCTTAATTCGTAGACCTAATGGTCTGTCTAGCCTAATCCTTGTCTAAATTCATTATATCATATTATCGATTTATTTAATCTTCACAATAACATATAAACCCTCCATTTTTATTTCGTTTTAAGGCCATGTAGAGCCTTCAGTTTCATTGTTTACCTTGCCAGTGACTATATTGATAGACTCTATTGATAGAAGTTGGTATAAAGATGTTTCACGTACAGTTTATATAGAAACAAAAGCAGTCAGGCTTGATCACATGGATTTGTTCTGACCAATGGAAATGTTCGCTACATGTATTAGCCAATGTAATTGCAGTTATTAAAAATATTTGACCGCTCCGGTGGCCTATGTGGTTAGAACATCCTCCTCGAATGCAGGATGTCATGGGTTCTAACCCCGGCCGAGTCATATCAAAGACTTATACAAAAAAATGTGGTACTAACAACCGCCTCGTTAGGCGCTCAGCATTAAGAGGTTAATGTTAGGCCTGGTCGGCCTGGTGTCAGGATAATGTGACTTGGTGGGACATCATGCTACATGTCTGCGGCATCATGCTCCAGTGCTGCACATAATAAACTGTTGCACTGCAAACATAGCAGCGATATGACTGAAAAATTATTAAAACTACGTTAAAAATCCAATTTACACACACAGGCACACACATAGACAAGCACACACAGACACACACACACATACACACACAAATATTTGATTCTAAGTTTAGATGATCTGTTGCTCAGTAACTATTAAAGAAATATAAAGCCCGGGAAGATACAATCTGATGGAAGTAAAGAGGTAAGTTAGGGATTTGCTGGACAAGCGAAACATGAATATGTTTCAACCTACTCAGAAAAGGTAAGTCTGGAGTGAATAATAATACACGAACCCAGCTGATGCAAAGCAAGTACGTTTAACCATTATATTTGGTTATACGAGAACTGATGCATTTTGAACACCTAAATTTAAACCTGACAAAACGATTATAACATCGAAATAAACATATCCGAGCCAACTATTAATATAAAAAACGTCTTTGATACAGTTGCCCGGCAAACACATACGCACGCCGTTCAACATTGAATGTGCATGGAAGGGGATAAACATTCAATTGCTAGGCTTTCTCGAAAGATGGGGTACTTAAAATATGGAAGTAAAATCAGCTCCTTTAAAATAATTAAACGTAACTATATTTAATGAACACGTCAAGTGTTCGGTGGTTGATTTATTAGGGTCTGTAACTGGTTCCTTCCATATGGATTTGTCTCATTAAACTCATGGATTCGCCATCGTCTAAACGTCCTAAAAAGCTAATTTGTTTTAGTGTCACTAACGAATTGTTAACCTAACACATAATAGTTTTGACTGTATGCATAGCCTTGCCTTAAACATAGGCGTTCATCTGTTCTCTAAACGTGTGGTCGCATATTGGTCAGTACAGGGCTCATATGGTCAAATATTAATCAATACAGGGGACTTTAAGCGGCTATCATATGATCCATGATCCTGTTTATATTCACGCATATTCGATTCAGTAAACTCAACTACTTACTAAATATTTGTTTCTCTAAAATAGTATAACATCTCGTTGCTGTTATCCATAAAACTATAGATCAAAATATCCAAATTATGCCACAAATGACCGTGTATTTAATACATTAAACATTATTGTAAAATACATTTACTAAATCCTTTTTTCCTTTATAATGCTACTCAGTATTCTTTGAGTCGTTTTACGCTACTATTTGAGGAAAATAAAGTTTGATCGCTGTCCGTGTGGAAACATGGATATTTTACACGATTTACAGAACTTAAATATGATTAATACATGCATCCAATTTGTACAAGTAACCATTTTGAATATACATGCACGTTTTAATATATGAGGAAGATACACTAAGGGAAAGCGTGGGATAGACGGAGATTCGCACACACACACACACACACACACACACACACACACACACGTGATTGATTCTGAGACTGTAACAACGAAAACAACAGATGCAATTCATCCTTCATTCCAAGAAGAAACAAAAAGAGGGGTAAACAATACCGCCAATAATAATAATAATAATAATGTTACTGGTACTAATCATAATACTCCTAATAATAACAACAATTACAATAATCCGTCATCTTTATTCCACGTTGATACAATAGTTTTGTTTTGAAATAACACTAAATATCTGATAGATTAAATGAAGTTTAGTTAATAATAACGCCAGGATATATGAAAGGAAACACAGATCAGAATATTGTAACATTATATTCTATATCGATTTTACTTTATCTTCTCCTCTTTTTTTCTGTTTTATTCATTATAGCAATCAAGCATCAACTGTTTATATCGAAAATTAATAAGCAATCATACACTTTCATTCTCAATTTGCATTGTTATTGAAATATAAGATACATACAAGGAATTGCTTGTCCACGTGAATTTTGGAAGATAATTGTTGATTGCGGTGGAATGTTTTGAGTAGAAAATATAAGAAATTATGCCACCTCTCGATTTCATTAAGATATCTTGATGACAAAAGTTTGAAAAACAAATGAACTTGTAACAATGTAAAATGGCTGTGTGTGTGTGTGTGTGTGTGTGTGTGTGTGTGTGTGTGTAACACTTACATCATTTAGCTTTACTTGTAAGAAATCAGATAGCATTTATATTTGCAGGTATTTTATAACTAAAGGAGTGCAATATTTCTGAAATACGATTACATTACTCCCGATTAAAAAGCAGACAGGAGACAACGTGTTTGACATAGATTGTATATTGTTTTTGTATTTAAACTTTCCCTATTTCGGTCCTTCTTTAAGTGTAACATTTTCCTCCAGACGATAATATACTTTACCTCCGTTAGAATAAATCTTAATAACTGCAGCCACATCTTTCTTCACTACATGCATACACTCAAATGCATAGAGATATCTGTACAGTGTAAATATCGTGTTTATTTTTGAAATAAATAATCCACCGCAAAGTTGTGGCATCGTGTCAAGCAGTAACTAGAAGCCAGAATATATACATTGCATTTCACATAGTAACAATTGCAAGTGTAATCACATAGTAACAAGCACTGGATTGGGAGTGTAATCACCTTGTAACAAGTATTTGATTGCAAGTGTAATCGCACAGTAATATGTATTCACTGTCTAATTCTTTGTACGATTTAACTGAGCATATATATATATATATATATATATATATATATATATATATATATATATATATATACACCTCTCCCTCGATAACTCGCGCACATCGGGGTCCAAAAACACAGACCACACTTTAAGCGAGGGCGCGAGTTACCGAGGGACCTCCAAAAAACCCGATAGACATCCAGAAAACCGCGTGGATGGGGTTGGGGGAGGGGGACTGGGCTGTTTAATGGCTGAATACGCGTTTTATAATCGAGTCGAGAAAAATCGTCAATAGAGAACTTTTTCTGATGAAGTTGTTCGTTATTATTTATATATCACATTTATTTTCAAAATGTCCAACATCTGAAAGATCGATAACATGATTGCAACTGGTTTCAACAACCAAACACGCTATGCGAAAACATTCGTGTATTACGTCACGGCTTTTTGTTTTGTTGATTAGTCTGGTTCCCGGAGTGTTGTATAATAGTATTTCACGAAACTAGAAGTCTTCGAAGCAGGGAACCAGACTAACTGTTGATACACTACCAAACAATATTGGTTTTTAACAAAAACACGTAACATTTATTTCGTCAGACAATCATGTACGTCGAAACTCAATTTTTGTATTTTTCAATTAGTAAAATATTCATGCCGTGATTTCATTGCAAACGTAATGGTGAAACTTCTTATCATGCTTGAGGATATCTCTACGTGCGAATTCAAGAATTCTCTGAAACTCATTTTTTCAGCAACGATCCGTATCTGTGAAACAAAGCTCATTTATTTACGAAGTACTCATTTCGCTTGGCTACCTTGCTATCTTTAATCACATTTATGATTGAGGTGGTAATTTTTAAGGTAGTTTAATTAGATATGTACACAATAAAATGTATCACAGTGTTCGATTGATCAACAGAAATGAATTACCCGACATACGACCGGTGCTGCTGTTTCTTAAGCATGTAGGATCTGTATGCCTTTTGACTTTTTTTTTCAATTCCACCTGCTATATTTGATTCAGAAGACCTAATTACCGTGATAATACAAAAAGGAGGCCCTCTTTTTATTTAGTGCAACAATACAACAGATGCTTCCGCTAGTCCGATATCAAAACACGGTGGGCACTTAATTAGGTTCTCAGCGAAACGCTCGCGGAC
This sequence comes from Megalonaias nervosa, assembly GCA_016617855.1. Classification (NCBI taxonomy): domain Eukaryota; kingdom Metazoa; phylum Mollusca; class Bivalvia; order Unionida; family Unionidae; genus Megalonaias; species Megalonaias nervosa. The sequence goes on along the minus strand of JAECUM010010932.1, from coordinate 82,017 downwards.
ATAGCTGTTACAGTAGATTGACACATTTTACGTTTAATTACAAGAGGACACATTGCATTTATGAGGATTACACTTAAAAGGAAATAAAAGATAGAATTAGAACACAAATTTCAATTGAAAAAGATTTATTTCATTGATATTTATTTATTAAAGTACTGGCTCCGTTTGGCGTAAGTGAAATTTTCATTCATCGAAATGTCCTTGAATATTGTTAACTGCGGTTTACTAAGAATGTCGTTTGAAAAGAAAATGTAACAAATTATATGACTTCTTATTAAAAGTCGTTATTTCATAATGTTGATTAAATTTCCAGGTCCTATCTACCGTTTTCCAGGATAAAACGAGCGGTATATCAAGTTTCCGTTACCAATTTCGATCACGATTTTCTTCAAGTTTAACCAATAGGGATCAGTTTTTTGGTATTTTCTGGTTTAAAAATTGGGATCCAGTTATCAGGGCGCGAGTTATCGAGGGAGTGGTATATATATATATATATATATATATATATATATATATATATATATAAGCCTTCAGGGTACAAAACGCAACAGCAAAATAAGCATTGATCAGAGTCATTTTGTGATCTATTTTTATCCCACTATAATACAACAATATCCATTGATTTACGCATTCTTAAATAATAATAATGAGGACTTTGTATAGCGTCTAATCTTTAGAAGCTCTAAGCACTTTACAACATTTGACAACACATCAAAAAACATATATAATGATATGATTACAAAAATAAAATCAAGCACCACGAAATTAGAAACAGAAAACATGCTGTAAATATTTAAGGTAAGGATACATTATAAGGATACATTATTAGGTCTTTAAGTCTGTTCTTGCAGTTGAAATAGGTGTGTTTTAAGAGCGCTCTTGAATGAGATCACTGTGTCTTTGTGTCGAAGTGCAGTGGGCAATTCGTTCCACATTGCTGGGCCCTGGTATGCAAAAGAGCGTTGTCCATATGATTTCATTTTCATAGTGGGAATAATGAGAATACGAGTGTCAGAAGAGGAGCGTAAGTATCTTGCAGGTGTGAACACATGGGTGAAGGCAGACAGGTATGTTGGACTGGAGCCAGTCAGTGAAACGTAGCACAGAGAACAAATTTTGTGTTTAATTCTGGATCGTATGGATAGCCAGTGTAGGGTAGAGAGCAGGGGAGAGGCGTGCTCTGATCGTGGTACTCTAAGGATGATCCGAGAAGCTGTGTTTTGAACTTTTTGAAGTTTCTGGAGTAGATATTGAGACGAACCAGACAGAATTGAGTTACAATAGTCCAGTCTTGAAAGTACTAAGGAACACACAAGTGTTTTAGTGGCATCAACTGAAAGATACTTGCGAATGGAGCTGATGCGTCTCAGTTCAAGATATGCAGCCTTGCATATGTTCATGACATGTTGGTGCAATGAGAGAGTACTGTCAAGAGTAACACCGAGGTTTCGTACTGACTGTGTGAATTTAATGTTGGTGTTGCTGATATTTATTGTCTGCGGTAAAGGATGTGAATGAGAACGTCTTTGTGATGTATTCAGAATGGCTTCAGTTTTATCATCATTCATCTGCAGCTTGTTACATGTCATCCATTATTTCACATCGGAAATGCACCTCTCTACGCCTTGGATGGTAGCTTCAACTTCAGTTGGATGGCTAGATTTGTTTATTTGGGTGTCATCAGCATACAATTGGTGAGACACTGGATGATGATCTATGACACTTGAGAGCGGCTGAGTGTATAGAATGAAGAGAACAGGTCCAAGAACAGACCCCTGTGGAACACCACAGCATAGATCAACTGGGCTGGAGTGTTTTCCATTTGCGGACACAATTTGTGTCCTGTTGACCAAGTAGGACTTGAACCATAGTAAGGCCGTATCATGAATGCCAAATACATGCTGGAGACGGTGAAGTAATATATCATGGTCTATAGTGTCAAATGCTGCAGACAAGTCAAGGAGAGTGAGGACTGTAATCTTTCCGCCATCCAAAGCAGAGAGAAGGTCATTGACTACTTTCAGAAGAGTAGTTTCAGTACTGTGGCAAGGGCGATATGCAGACTGTACATTGCTAAAAAGACTGTTTGAATTCAGATGAGATACAAGTTGGGATAGAACAACTTTTCTAAGATTTTTGACATGAATGGGAGATTAGAAACTGGGCGGTAGTTCTTTAAATCATTATGGTCGAGTGTTGGTTTCTTCAGCAGAGGCGTTACAATGGCAGTTTTGTAAAATGATGGGAATTCCCCAGATGAGAGAGAGGTATTAATAACATCAGTTAGTGAAGGCAATATTGGATCTAAGCACTCTAGCAGCAGTGACGTCGGAATCGGATCAAGTTCACATGACTTTGGTGCACTCTTCATCACGATTGTACGTACTAAATCCATAGAGACAGGTTCAAATGCTGCTAACGGTTGCCGCTGAAATTCTGTATCGCAACTGTATGGTGACGACGAGTCAACTGAAATTGTGTTGTCAAGTTTATCTCTGATGGTTTGTACTTTGTCACGGAAGAAATTTGCAAACAGGTCCGGAAGGTCGACTAGAGAGAAGGTAGCTGGAAGTGGTGTACATTTGTTCCTTGACATTAGCTTGTTAGTAATCTCAAATAGCTCTTTGCAGCTGGAACTTTCCGTGATCTTAGTACTGTAATGTGTGACTCTCTCTGGTGATAAAAGGAGAGTTATTGCTTGCACCTGTTTAATTTCAAGTTTTGTTTATATTTTAAGTGCAATTAAATTTCCCACAAACCGAATTCCTCTATTGCAAAGTTTTTCGCGTTTCAGTCACAGTCACTGATAACGCTGACTTGCTGCGTCTTGCATTTTAGTAAATAATTGTGTCAATCGGAACACATCGTAACTTTCCGCGTGTTCAGATTGGTCGCATGAGAGAACACTTTCTTGAGGACAGCGGCTGCCCAATACTTAAACGTGGTGGACAGTCTGTGACAGTATATAAACACAACGCAACGGATAAACTTTGTGTAAAAGTGGCCATTGAAAATAAGTAACAACGAATACACTTTGCGTAAAAGTGGCCACTCAAAATAAGTAAGGAACTTAAATAATACATTGGGGAAAATGTGTGGAATGTCGTCTTACGGCGTTGAAAATTCTCAATGACTTTATGCGCATATATTATAGAAAGAGTCGAACGCAATCATCGATGAGTCAAACTGTGACTTGAAAAAGTTAGTTACCTTGTGTTAACTGGGGAGGGAATTATGATTAGCTTGGGCAGGTTTCGGGTGAATCCTGGGGCCGTTAGTTTCCTCCTGAATCAAGTGCCTGCGCGCATCAAGTATCGATACTAGAAAAGAATCATCGAAGAGTGACATTGTGGTGTGCGAGAGTTAGTTACCTTGTGTTAATTTGGGAGGGATTTATCATTAGCTTTCCCCTGAATCAAGTGCCTGTGGTATAATCACATGATGGAACTTGCTGAAGAAAAGCCTTTTAAGTGTGAAATATGCTCTGAAAGGTTTAGTCTCTTCGGAATATTGAATGAGCATATGAATAGACATGCAGGTGAACGACCATTCAAGTGTGGATTATGTGATCAAATATTTAGTAATACCACATCTGTGACTTTGCACATGAGGACACATAATGTTAAAATACCCATTAGGTGTGAAGTATGTGATAGAAGGTTTAGCCAAAGTGGACACCTGGATAAGCACATGAGGGTACATACAGGTGAAAAACCATATAAGTGTGAAATGTGTGATAAAAGGTTTAGCGAGAGTGGAAATTTGAATAAGCATATGAGGATACATACTGGAGAAAAACCATTCAAGTGTGAAATTTGTGATAAAAGCTTTTGTAAAACTGAAAGTTTAAGGATGCACAAGAGAATTCATACTGGAGAAAAACCTTTCAAGTGTGAAGTATGTTACAAAATGTTTACTTGCAAAGCAATCATGGAGCAGCACATGATGACACATACTGGAGAAAAACCATTCAAGTGTGAAGTGTGTGATAAAAGCTTTTGTAGCGGTGGAAGTCTAATGATGCACAGTAGAATTCATACTGGAGAAAAACCTTTCAAGTGTGAAGTATGTCACAAAATGTTTACGTACAAAGCAGTTTTAAAGCAGCACATGACGACACATACTAAAGAAAAACCATTTAAATGTGAAGTATGTGATAAAAGGTTTAAGAGGCGTGGATCTTTGAATCGGCACAAGATGATACATACTGTGAAGTGTGTCATAAAAGGTTTAGCCACAGTGCAGTTCAGAAAAGTCACCTGAGGATACATATTGTAGAGAAACCAGTTATGTGTGAAGAAAATGATTAAAGGTTTAGTCACATTGTTTTTTCTAATAAGGTAAATGAAGATTCATAATGGAGAAAACAGATTTAAATATGAAGTATATGATTAAAAGGTTTAGCCAGAGTATGTAGTCAAGCTATGATAATACATACTGGAAAAAAAAAATTAAATGTGATGTATGTCAAGATGTTCATAGTGGAAGTCTGAATCAGCACATGAGACACATACTGGAGAAAAACTATTTAAAATGTGAATCATATGATAAAATCTTTAGGTTGAGTTGGACATTTGAGGATATATACTGATAAAAACCCATGTAAATGCAAAATGTGTCAAAGGTTTAGTGTCAATGGAGCACACAAGGACACGTACTGGAGAAAAGCTATTAAAGTGTGAAGTGTATGATAAACACCTTCAGTCATTGTGGAGCTCAGAATCAGCACATGAGGACATATCATGGAGAATGATCATTTAAGTGTGAAGTGTGTGATAAACCAGTTAGCTACAGCAGAGCTCTGAATCAACACATCAGGACATACCATGGAGAATGATCATTTAAGCGTGAAGTGAGTGATAAACCAGTTAGCCACAGCAGAGCTCTGAATCAACACATGAGGACATATCATGGAGAATGATCATTTAAGTGTGAAGTGTGTGATAAACCATTTAGCCACAGTAGAGCCCTGAATCAGAATATGAGGACTGGAGAAAAACCATTTAAGTGTTAAGCATGCGATAAAATGTTTAGCCATAGTGCAAGTCTGAATCAGTTCATGAGGGCACATATACTGGAAATAAACCATTTATGTATCAAGCAGATAATAAATTATTTCATCAGAGTGGACATTTAATGATTGACATGAGTACACATATTTATCTCTCTTATCTTATTTTTAATTTTAATTATGTCCTTTTTTTCTCGGTATGCATTTAACATTAGGTTTGAGCAATACTTTATTTTCAAGGTAAAAAGTCTGTGTTATATGTTGGTTAGCAACACATTTTATGCTTGTATAAAATTATTATATTCATACCCATTGTATTCATACTTGTATTAAGGAAGTATATTATGGCCTTATTACTTAAAAAGAGCACAACAGAAGCTATACATTGTAATTAATTTTAACTGAAAGGAATAACTATTACTATTAAAGTCTTGTAATTTCAAGTCAATAAAAATGCTTAATAAACTACCACTTATTTTTTTAATTTTATTTTCTGAAAGTTTTGTATAAAATTTCTGTCAAAAAGATTTCTGAACTAAACTGAAACAATACTTGTAACCTGTACAGAGGAGCAAATGCACTAGTGACTTCATACCATATTGTTCATCATAATTTCATTGTTGCCTATAAAACATTACATGTACTTTAACTGTTCATAGACAAAACACTGAAGCATTGAATTCGATATATGACTGAACTAGATTATTCCACGTCAACACAACCAAGAACACATATTGCGTCATGTGAGTGCATCTGCTTTTAGAAACGGGGGTGTTCTTAATATAGCCACTCACTTTCTAGCTTCATTACAACAAAATCCATTGATATGACTGCAAATTTATGGTTTTATTTATTTGCCTACATACAGGTAGTAATGACATGAATTTGTTAAATGTTATTTTCTTCTTTATCTTTCCGTTTTTTCACAAAAATGACTGATATCAAGAAAACCTTGAAACTACAACACTTTTTAAATCCCACAATTTAGCATTGTCTTATATGTTTTGACCTACATAATTAAATATTTACTCAAAATATCTATTATATAATGTTTAGAATCTGTTTTCATTGAATTATATATTTTCCATAATCTAATTGCCCAATTAGTTAAGAAAATAGTCTAATGAAGTTGTGTTTCACACACATAGCGATGTCCACCATTACAGGTTCACTTATGGTTTGAAAATGATTTTATAAAGAAAATATTGCAAACACTGCAGTCCAGATTTTCATTTAAAAAAGTATATTAGAAAGTGCACTTCACTGATTATATTTAAGAAAAAATTACTATTTACATATTGATTTTTAATTCCGTAACAGAAGCTGGTATATGTTCATTTAAATAGTACAGTACGCCTAACTTCAGGAAATCGAGCAGTGTTATCTTGCTTGGGAAAGGGTTAAAGGTCATTTGGCTATTAAAAAGCATGCTTGTGAATGTGCAAGAGTTTGTAAGTGTAATTGGTATCAACACCCCGTAAGTAAATTTTCCCTTTGGCTAAAATGCAACACTGTCAGAACTTCCTCACTACAGAGAGGGAGCATCTCAAAAGTGATAAACTACTGCCAGTCAATGTACATGAAAAAAATATCAAAGGGCAAAATCGTTTTTGCTTTCCTAACAGAAGAAGTCGGAGTTTACATTTTTCAGGTGACTCAGTTACTCAGTTCACCTGGCAGCGTATCCCCAGATACTGGAGAAATTGATTAAGCATAAAGTATGTGATGAAAGATACAGTGTCAGTGGAACATTGAATCGGCACTAATCGGACTTTCCTCTGACCTATTCCATCCTCTGTTGAATAGGTTCAATTTGTCACCACGTGAATGATGTTTCTTTGAGTCAAACATGCAAGAAATTAATATGAAAATGATTGCTTTTCTGAGAAATTGTGAGCATTACATTTATTATATCATTATTCCACTAACTTTTGAGATGAAACTATATAGTGTTGATGACATCTTATCTGGTAATCATCATTTGCACTGCTGTCAAATGACTACACAAGATCTCATAGCCTATATGTCCATGACATCAGAGGTCCAGTTATCATCTGCTATCAACAATAAAACCCTTTCAAATGATGTACAGAAATTTGAAAATATTAAATGTATGTCACATACTGTTTGTAATAGAATGAAAGGACACATATTTCTGCACATATTTATTTAGAGAACAACAGAAACCAGTCTTGTTGCAGCACCTTGGTAAAACCAGATTTATCAAGCAGAAAACACATGTCAATGCAATAGTCTTATGATCTAACAAAACCATCTTTGACATACCGGGTATTCTCTGTTGTTGATGAATCTGTCTTTCTTCAAGTTGCTGCAACAACAACAGTTTTCTGAACCTTTCATGTTGTCTATTAGCAGATTAAAGACATAGCAAGTCTCAAACTCGGATTAAATGGGAACATGAGTACACATACTGTAGAAAACATGAGGTATGTGATAAAAGATTTATTCACACTGGAAGTCTAGATACATGTATAAAGAAAGAAATTGTAGTCCTTATTTGATCATTATCCCGTTGTTAACAAACGTGTCAGTAAACAGTTTTATTATTGCCAGTGGCATGTGGCAGTATCGTTGTTGTTACATGCTACATGTACGTATAATTAGCCTAGATTTTGTTCAGTATGAGAGAACTAACTTAATCACCTTGCTAATGTTATTAAGGGGATGAGGCTATTGATGGGGAAATGAAGACCTAACAAATGAAATGTACTGTGTCTTGTTGATATTTCTTAATGAAATTACAGTCTCAGAAACGCTGACCAAATCTCTGCAAAATCAGTAAAATAATCGCTGAGATTTGGTGAAGTACTAATATCTTGGTAAAATAAAAACATTTCAATCGCTAGAGATCGATGTAAAAATATATGACAGACAAGGAATCAGTTAGACTATGCAGGGAAATGAATTTTTTGTTTATGAAGAGCTTCCAAGCCTATGTTCAGCATGACATAATACTGTAAATATGCATCAGCATTTCACATAACTGATTATGTTGTGAGTGTAAATAGTTCAGTTTTTGCAAACAATTTTCCACCTTTGAAGATTTAAATGGATTTGTTTTTATTATTCAGCATATTCATGGATCCATAGGAACAGAAATAAAAAAAAAAAAAATCTTGTTATAATGAACTTTTAGTGGTTGCATTTTTTTTAGTGAAAACTGCAAACAAAAAGTAGGCAGCAAGTTACTTGTAAGCCTAAAATCTACCAAACTTTACCCATAACATTTACTCGCACCTGTCCATTGGCCTCAGTGGTTAGAGCATCCACCTCAAAAATGCAAGTGGTAACACATTTGAACCCCAGCTGGGTCATACCAAAGACTTATTAAAAATATGGTACTAACAGCTGCCTCTCTAGATGCTCAACATTAAGAGGGTAGAGTTAGGACTGGGACTAGTCAGCCTGGTGTCTGGATAATGTGAATGGGTGGGACTAGTCAGCCTGGTGTCTGGATAATGTGAATGGGTGGGACATGTCTGCAGCATGATGCCCCAGTGCTAGACATCACTCTAAACTGCCACACTGTAGACATTGTAGCGATACGACTGAAAGATTGTTAAAGCTGCATTAAAAATCCAAATCTCACATAATTGGAATTGCTAAATTACTTCTGAAGCAATTGTGGATTTACTCCTGAAAGTACTGCTAGGAATAAGCAGCTGGTAAAGATTGATTAAATACTGTTTAAAAAATTAAGAACTGCCTAGTTACTGCTTAACTGAGCAGTTCACTTTGTCTTGATTAAGAGTCACATGGAAGGCTCAAAATGCACATGAGGATACATACTGGAGGAAAGACACATAAGCCTGAAGTAAAAGGTTTAGTCTCAATGGATAACTCAATAAACACATGAGGCCACATACTGGAGAAATATCTATTAAAATGTGAAGTATGTAATAAACTGTTCAAAGTTCAGACCTAATGATGCCCGTGAGGATGCAGACAGGATTGTTGTTGTTGTGGGGCTTAACGCCATTTTTTCAGCACACGATAGGCTATACATGGCAGCCAGTATTAATGGTGGAGGAAGAAACCGGGAAATCCGCGGAAAGAACCACCAACCCACGAGAAGCTACTGGCAAGCTTTCTCACATATCCACATTCGCCGAATCTTAGACTTGAACCCACGCAGACAGAGGTGAGACGGCAGTGATCCGTAATGGACAGCGCTTTAGACCACTCGGCCACTCGGGGCCCCTGCAGACAGGATAAGGACAATTTACACTTAAAGTATGTAATAAAATGTTTCATCAGAATGGACATGTAGTGATAAACATGGGAAGATGTGTACTGGAGTAAAACCATTTAAGTGTGAAGTATGTCATAAACCAGAGGAGTGTGACCAGTGCAGACCACACCAGTTAACACCATTAGAGTGTGTGACAACAAAATGACTGTCTATAAAATATTTGAATTTTTGTGCAGGAAGGCGGTCCATGGGGGTGACACTATGAGTTACCTTACTGGGTGACACCAACCCTAGTGATGCCACTGAAACAATGGAGTACTGTGTAAGCACACAAGGATACAAGCTAGAAACAAACCCTTTAAGTGTGAAATATGTAATAAAGTGAGATCTAATGATGCACAAGATAATACATATTGGACAAAAACAATTTAAGTCTGAAGTGTGCGATGAAAATAGTTGTGAAACATTTCATTGATAGATCAATGCATTGATACTTCTGTCATATTAATACCAAAGACAGAAAATAGATACAAAATGATTCTTACAGTATGCAAGTTATTTTAATCACTAGCAGTAACAGAAGTATCGGAAACGCTTAATCACTCGTATTTGAACGTGAATTTTTTTTTCTTCTGGGACACAAAATTTCACTTAGGTGGTTTACTCTCTACGCATGAACAGGGTGGGCAGCAGACTTCAAAGACCTGCCAGACTTGCTTTAGCCACCTTCTGAGTGGGAAATGTGTTGGCCAATTACACTGGATGCTGGAGGTCGTGGGTTAGAGCCCCGGCCGAGTCTTACCATAGACTTACAAAAATGGTACTAACAGCTGCCTCGCTTGGCACTCAGCATTAAGAGGTTAATGTTAGGCCTGGTCGGCCTGGTGTCAGGATAATGTGACTGGGTGAGACATCATGCTACATGTCTGTGGCATGATGCCCCAGTGCTAGACATCACTATAAACTGCCACACTGCAGACAACGTAGCGATAATGCTGAAAATTTCTTAAAGCTACGTTAAAAATCCAAATCACACACACACACACACACACACACACACACACACACAATTACACTGGTCTACAGCCAAAATGCTTCTGAAATAACTATAGTCAACCTTCACTAATTCTGGGTCACTGAGAACGAAAGTGATGCTTACAACTGTAGATTGGCTCTAGTTTTAAAGGTATGATACTGGGTCAGTATGTGCGAACATTGACTTTGGAATGGCAGAGGATAAGTGAGTTATAAAGGGAATGGATCTCAAAATAAACCATAAATGACTAAAATACATCTTTGACTGGATCAATGAATAAATCTATGACTGGGTTTGGACTGTACTTGCGTTTTAGGCAAAACAATGAAGAACGCAATCCGAAGCTGGTATTGATGTGAACTGCATCATGTTATTTCTAGAAGTCATGGATGAGGCAATCATAACTAAGCTTACATCACTCTGCTGAACAAATTGCCCTATATCAGCTCTAGAAATCATACAGTGTCGTTCTGTCTTACTTGCCAGTGTTTGACTTTGCAAATGGATACATTTCTATTAGCCAAAGTGAGCAGAGATGCCTCGTACATGTGTAAGCAATGCAGATAACGCCTGCCATATTTATGGTGAAGTGACTTTTGCATCACAAAAGCACAGTATAACCACTATGGTTAAGAAAGTCTATCACCTTTATTTTGGCTGCAGAATTGGAGAGGTGGGCCCTACACCTATGCTGCAACACTTGTGCAACAAATCTTCGCCAGTTTTTGAACTGGAAAAGGAAATCTATACCTTTTGCACTGCCAATAATTTGGAGAGATCCAACAGATCATATCGACTATTTTTACTTCTGCATGGTACCTCCAGTTGGAAAAGGTGTGTCCAAGAAGAAAAAAGTGGACTGTGTACTATCCAAATATTCCATCTGCTATACGCTCAGTACCCCACGGAGAAGGACTGCCGGATAGTGATGCACCAAAATCATTCTCACTTGAGTCAGACGAGGAAGAGGATGAAACTTCTAGTCCCGAAGCATCAATGTCACATGAGCCATATTTTCTCACATCCTCCTCTGAACCACACATCGTAACACAAGGTGAACTGAATGATGCTGTCAGGGATTTTGAACTGTCCAAGAGTAAGGTAGAGCTGTTGTTCTCCAGACTACAGCAGTGTAATCTCCTGGCAGGTGATGTTAGGGTTTCCATGTTCCGTGACCGTCAAAAGGATCTTGATCCATTTTTCTTCATGGAAGGCGATCTTCTAGCCTGCAACAACATCGATGGTGTGATGGCAACCCGCAACATCGTTCATGATCCAGATGTGTGGAGATTGTTCATTGATTCGTCGAAGGCGAGTCTTAAATCTGTTTTTCTACATAATGGCAATTTTTTGCCATTATTTCCAGTTAGCCATGCAATACATATGAAGGAAACCTACGAAAACATGAAACAACTTTGAGCTGCAAACCTATGACCAACATTAGTGACAGCTTTGTGGCGATTTGAAGGTTCTTGCTCTCTTGCTTGGTCTGCAAACTGGATACACAAAGTACTGCTGTTTTCTCTGCGAATGGGATAGTCGTGCGAGAGATTCTTGCTATATCAAGAGAGATTGGCCACACCGGCAGTCTTTGGAGCGTGGGAGGAAGTGTTCAGCATCAATCACTTGTTGAATCAAGGAAGATTTTGTTACCACCCTTGCACATCAAGCTTGGTCTGATGAAGAACTTTTTCAAGGCAATGGACAAAACACGAGCAGCTTTTAAGTTTCTCCATGGAATGTTTCCAAGGTTAAGTGAAGCTAAGATAAAGGAAGGTGTCTTTGTTGGTCAACAGATTTGTGAACTTCTTCGAGATGACCGTGCACTACGTAGCGAGGAAAAGACGACATCAAAAGCCTAACAGTTAGTGGCAAGATATTTTCTCTGAAACAAAAGGCAGACAACTACAGTGAGCTGGTGTAAAAAACCCTCAAGGCATACCAAATCCTTGGCTGCAGCATGTCACTAAAGATACATTTTTTGCACTCTCATCTAGATTTTTTTCCACCGAACTGCAAAGCAGTGAGCGTCGAGCACGGCGAGCGATTTCGCCAGGAAATGGCAGCAATGGAGAAACGTTATCAGGGCAAATGAAACCCATCAGTGCTTGCCGACTATTGCTGGACAGTGACAAAAGATGCTCCATTTAATGAATACAAGAGACAAGCCATGAAGCGCAGAGTCGACACTGAATAAGGACTAAACTATGTACTTACATATACGTAATTGTTGTTTGCCTCTTGTTTCATAATACATTTTATTTATATAACCCTTTTGCTGTTCTTTTAAAGTTTTACATAAACATGAGAGCTGAAATATTATCATGTAAAGCAACCATAAACACATGAAAAGCCCTAGGTTTACAATTTATAATTAAAACTCAACTATCTACACAATATAGATAGGCGTAAAATGTAGAAAACGTAAATATCTGGAAAGAGCAGCCAATACGTTGTTTTAATTGTCATATTTGAATTCAGCACATCAAAATCCATAATAAATAACACATTTTATCTCTAAAGCAGAGGACTTCTAAAAATTGTAGACCAGTGGTAGCTGTGCTGATATTTACAATGACAAAATTCAGGATCTGACAAACTATCTGATGAGGATGTTGCCATTTTAAGAGTACATGAAAAGTACATGATGCAATAGCTGTGCTGCAAGTTCAAAGACTTTGACTGGCTCCTGGTTGGGAAAATGTGTTGATATTTACAGTGTTTGATTTAAGAGGCAGATAAAATCTAGAGATCTACATATGGTTATTTATAAAGTGTACATCAAATAAGTAACTTTAGATTTCATTATTATGTTCTTTTCCGACTGTAGCTGAACACGTAGTGCATGTGACATCGAAATCAACGCATGTTGAGACTTTGATAAAATGTCATTTGCAAATTTTGATAAGTATTTTGGGGTTAAAAGGCAAATTGATGAAGAGTTTAATGAGATTCAAAAGAGGCTACATTTGCTAGAAATGATAGTTCTGTTGAGACATTAGCCAGTTGTAAGGAAGTGTGCGATGCCTGGCTTAGTGTTTGGAATAAGAACTTTCCTTGGATAGACCAAACTGACAAAACTGAGTCACACTCTATGAAAGAGAATAGTCACACATTGGAAAAGCTACATTAACTTCTCATTGGAGGGTATTGTGTACCCTGGAGTGGAACAAACAATAACTACAAAGTACAGCCTAATTTACCTTATTTGCTGTGTGACTAACGGGAAGCACTGGCAAAGCAAGAAAGAAACTTCATGCAAAAGTGGTTAATAATTGATATGTAAAGTATTTAAACAGAGATGCTGCTGGGATCGTGAGAACATGAATCGGACATAATTTGTTTTACCATTTTGCGCATTTGGATACAAGTGATGCGTGAGAACTGCCACATATTAGTTTACAGTCACACATATCAAAATGTACTCGGCGTAGTCTAAAGTTTGGTTTCACTGTTCGCCTTTAAAGTACATAAGTCACAGGAGTAAAGTAATCATAGCACTTGTCGCGGCATCTTTTTTTCAAGTCGGCAGCTGTTTACACATATGGTCTTCAGATTGACATGAATGTTGTTAAACTAAATTTGATTTGCATATTGTGCCCTGGAGTAAGCATTATATCAAAGTTTGTACCGGAACTAAGGAAGTCTTACAGATTTGATTAACGCATTCAAAAATCTGAAGCCACACATTAATGGCAATCAGTGCAATTAGAGGTACCTGCTCAGGTGGCCTAACTGGTGCGAGCGCCTGCCTCGGATCGCGCGTTCGAACGGCTTCATACCAAAGACTTATTAAAATGGTACTAGCAGCTGCCTCGCTTGACAATCAACATTAAGATGTTAGTGTTAGGACTTGTCCGCCCGTTGCCAGGAAAATGTGAATTGGTGGGACATGATGAAACATGTCTGTAGCATGATGCCGCAGTGGTAGACATCACTATACACTACCACGCTGCAGACATCATATCGTTATGACTGAAAATTGTTAAAGCAACATTAGAAAACCATATCACACACACACACACACACACACACACACACACACCCGAGCGCACGCACACAGATTTGTGCATACAATAAGGACTTCCTATAAAAACCCCAAATGGATGATTCCCAGCATTGTTCGTCTTCAGATGACAATTTTCCTTAACTAATGCTTGCCGATCTTAGTGATGATAATACGTTTTAAAGTTATGAATTGTATCAAATTAATGGAGCTGGGCAAGTGTTAATGGCGATATCAGGGAGAGCTTTTGAGCTCGAAGATGGTGTTAAATGCAAGTCTAATGTACATGCTGGATGGACAAGAATTGACAGCATGCCGTTCAATCTACATTTCAGCGGTATTTCAAAATTAGTTGTAGAAAAGGCAGAATACCTTGCCTAATTAAGATATAGAAAATTGAAAAGTTGAAGGCAATTTTCATTTCCTTTTTCAAACAATTTAGTTCAGCGCTATCATGTGCCACAAACCATACATCTCTAGAAGCATTAACAAAAAACAGAATCAATAAGAATGAAAAACTGAAATGAAGAAGTAAAGATACTTTTTTCAACAAAATACCTCTGCCAAAGCAAGCAGACTGGCTTTGATGTACTTAAGACCCTATAGCAGCATTATGGAACAGGTCAAAAGTCTGGAATAATAGTGAGCAAAGCACTGATTCAAGAAAGTGAAACCTTGGCAGAGCTTACTTTTGGGATGAATCTTATTTCGGAGCATAAGTAGACCCGAGTTTATAGGTCAAATAAGCATGAAATTCTTCAAGGATGCACTGTTTCTTCATGTGATGTGTCCCAGTTACGCGTATCATGGTCCCTAAAGATGTGCCCCCTTTTCATGTTCTGGTCAGCCATGGCCAATCTGAACGGTAGTAGAAGGCTAGACTTAAATAAGCAGGTAGGAAGCCATTATACAGAGATAAGTTATTAGTGACTGAGGAAATCAACAGGATAAATAACTAAGCACAGAATCGGTTATAGGGCAGATTTTAAACCGCACGAGTTGTTCCCCTTTTAAATACTTTTTATATAATGGGAGTGGGTGTTGTAAATAGTTTTTCTTCACTAACATAAAGAAGTACCTGTGGCCATGGCATTTCTTTTCTTTAGGATGTACACTGTGACAGATTTTATACATATTGATTCCTCTCTCAAGAACCGACTTACCAAGATTTTCATTGCATGAGGAAATTACATTATTTCTTCTGTATTGAAGATAACACCGTAATGTCTTCAAAGTTTAAGTGAGATATGAACTTGTTAATATGATATTTTTAAAGCATCAATGCAGTGCAAAACAAAGGGTGTTGTGGCAAAATTGGGTCGTGCATCTGATGAAATAGAGAATGCCTTAAATGAGTCCAATCCCAAAAGCAAATACTTTAAACTACATAAGCATCTACATGCTTGAATGCAATCCTTGTTAGATTGCCTAGAGTGAAACAAAAGCTATAACGTTTGAAGATAGTCCAGACTAGTGAATGATAATAGTTAACCTCAAATTATGATGTATGTATGTATGTATGTATGTATGTATGTAACCCATTTTAACTCCAGACTGACATTCTGTCTACTTTCATACTCTGAAATTAATTTGTACCGGCTACCATTTCCCGTATGTTAAAATTATTAGTTGGTCATGTGGGACTCAGACACACAGTGGATTGCAAACTTTTAATTCACTAGTATCTAACAGTAAAATGGAATGGCAAACATTTCCAGGGATCACGCGGGGTTTCGCCATTGTCACAAATTGCGATTTTGTTTCGTTATTGGCGAAAAAATATACCATTGGCGATCTTTTTTGCGACTACATTTTAAGCTGTTTTGACTTATATTTACAATCTTCGGTTTGAAGTGGAGAACTTCTAAGGCAACACGAAAGGAAGCAGCAAACCGGAAAATAAAATGCACTGGAATCTATTGTTACATAAACAAATCCTTTGTTCATATGAACAAACCATCTTAACAGTGCATTATCATGTTTTAATCCGCGTATGCTGACATCTGGCCTGGATGCTGTATGCATTGATACACTCAAATAGTATTGCTACCGGACTAGATGCAATCAAAACGACGGCTAATTCTCGGTTGTTATGGTTATCGAATGGTAAACAACGACAGGATAACAATGCTCACTTGAGGATTATATATATATATATATATATATATATATATATATATATATATATATATATATATATATATATATATATATATAATACTTCTGCGAAGAGGACGTAGAGTATACAACATGCAGATTTTCAGACAAATAATAAATATTGAAAAGTTGAAGCAGTTCTACACATTTTTGCAGTTTTGTACTTCACACTTTTGTTTATAATTTGGGTTGACTCAACAGAATGTGATGCAAATATTTAGCAGGAGTCCCTAAAATTGACTAATGCTCTGGGAAAAGAATTTTCAAAAACCTAACAAAAGACTGATTCTCGTTTTTAATGACTGTGTGTTGATCCGTTTATGATACATCTTGGTGATAAAAAGATTTAATTTGGAACCAGCTGGATGTTTGGTTGAATGTATAGTGTCATGGCAATCTTCCAAGTGGTTTAGTGGAGGCGATAACAAATAAGTGTTAATGGATGAACAGATGACAGACAAACCATCACGTAAATACCTATGGTCTGGGAACGGTAGATCAAAATATACGAGCTCCCTCTGACAACAATGTCAATTTGCTTTCACTATGTTACTGTGATCGTCTTTGTGTGATTGTGAACATTGAGAACACGAGCTTGAACTGTAGGGTGTGTGAGTGTTGGTGAGAAAGCGATGATAAACTCAGTTAACATTATAATTGTCAGCATTTGGGTGGCAAAAGTCTATTTATCAAGAGACTTACAGTTCTCTATATGAAATCATTCAGCATTCGGAAAGTAAATAGCAACTTTTGTTGAATAAATGTAGTGCAATAAGCCTAATCGTTCATATAGTGTAGCAAGCGTAACATGTGTCAAAGCGGGCATGGCGCTCTTTCCCGACACTTAAGAGCCTCCAGTACATCCAGAATTTTATAAAAGCTGTATCTTAGACCATTAACACAAATCTGTAAAACCACTTTCACGCCTTATATGTTAGTATATCAAATTTCCTCTGTCTCAGAATATTTTTTTAACTATTAAGATGTAATTTTAGAAGAATCGTTTATTTAAATTATCCATTTGAATTACAAAGTACTTATGTACCGTTTAGACTGAAACATTATTTCAGGATTATTGTGATTTTATTCAAGGACATTATGGATTATGTCATTGTGATACATCAAGACTATTAGTACATTAGTACATTGAAGACCGTTGGTACATCAACAAATTTATTAGTTGAATTAGTTCGGAACATTCTAAACTTTCGAACTTGTGATAAAATATGTATGATGATCTGCGATGTACTTCAGAATAATGTAAGTTCCTTATATTTTCACTTTGTAACTTAAAGAATCAATTATTTGTTAGTTTATTAAACATATTAGCTTCGCTATTTTCCGTTACTTAGTTTCGGATTATGGATTCATAACGAATGTAGAAGACTGACATTGTTACTAATTCTTGTAGCGTGGGGTTTCACCGTGATTATCAATAACCCTAAGCAAACAAAGCATCTTACTTCGAACTACATACTGAAACTCACTTAACCAGGTACCTATCGTGCAAAATTGTTTACTTACGGATCTTTGTCCTCTGAACTGGGTGAGCTCACTTATCATTACATTATAAATTGCTTCACCCTACTAATGATCAATTATTGGTGCTATAGGATTGTATCAATCCATAGAGTTATATTACATTCTTGTATTTGTATCAAGCACATGTATTTCTCCAGATCATTTATTCAGATAAAATGGTTCAGAAAGGAACAAACTGATATCAGCGATGTATATTTATCAATATTAAAACGAGCTAGGAAGAGATAAGGGATATACAATGCATGCATTCAACCCTTAACATACTTTGGTGAAATCTTATGTCTAACATACGTTCCCTTCGATTGTCACATTCAATGCTTTCTAAACCATATCATACGAATCATCCAAGCGAGAGGGTTTTGTGTTAAAAATGTCAGAATCTTCGTCGCTTACATTCCTAGAATATTCATTGAACATTCTTTTTTCATTTATCCAATGGTTCGGAAAACTATTGAACAGTCTACACAAAGGGATGATAATTTGCGATAGTTAGTACAATTTAAATGCACACAGCTTTCCTTTACTTACCGAATCACCTCATATAACAGTATACGCTGTACTCGTAACAAATATTAAAGGGACGTATAACGGTTTCAAAAATAATACGATATTAGTAAAGATGATATAATAAAGCGAACATACGATATCTTTCAAATTGTGTATTTTTATTAGCTGTACCATTTTTACTACAGTCTCTGCTAGTGTTGTAATGTAATCATTGTTGAGATAGAAGACATGGTTGTTTCACCTACTGTAGAATATGTTCATCAGTTGTTGAGAAGCTGAACAGAATAAATAAAACAAAGTCACCATCAATGATACTAATAAATTTAATAATATTAATACTAATATCATCAGTATTTATAATAAGCCGTCACCTTCTTTATTCCAGGCTGATGCAATATTTTTATTTTTAAATCACATCAAACATCTGCAAGATCATATGAATCTTAGTTAATAAAAACGCTACAGCACAGCATATATGTAAGAAAACACATATCACAGTAATGTAACAGCATATCCCACATCAACATAATGCAGTAAGATGTAATTACAAATTTAAGTCCTATCGGCACACTACATGACAAAAGTCGGAATACAGCCATATATACTGAGTCAAATCCATTTCTTTACAAAAAAAACCCCCAAAAACAAAAAAAAAAAAAAAAACAACCCCAACCCCCCAATACACTATGACGTATGACAGGAATGCGTACTGGTACTTCCCTACGAATATATTGGACTACAACCCCTCTTAAGCAACAACTTCTTCCGCTTTCAGCCGGAAAGTAATCACAAATAATCTATGACGGATTCAAACTGCTACCATGATATCACAGTTCATTGACACCACTGCGTGCACGTACTCTTAAATCTTCTTTTCTTGTCATCATTTCCTTATTTGACTATTGCAATCAAGCATGAAGCAAATACATTCGAAATTTAAAGATCATCATAAACTTTCGTTGACGATTTGCAGTCTTGCTGGCATACAGGATACATACAAAGAATTGCTTGTCTCTACGGTTTGTACTGGTTAATTCATGATTGCAGTTTAGTGTCAAGAGAAATGTTGAGCAATTGTTTGAGCTACAGAGACGGAGATCATGCTGATATACTGGTGGTATCCAATAACGCTAGAAAATGATTTCATGACTATATGCTGATGATAGAGGTTTGAGAAAAATGAATTGGTTGTAATTAATTAATTTTAGTAATGGGATAAAGCAAGAATGCCAGTGTCTTGTTTAGAAAGATGAAGTAATTATGCTAGTCACTGTGGATCATGGATGTAAACAATTTTCTTAAAGTTTGTAACAAAACGTTCACCTCAAATGTTTGACTATTCCCTATTATTTTCTATTTGTGGAAGGAAAATTTTTGTTGTTATTTTCTCTTTAAGACATTAATACTACTTTTATTATCTTTAGTCCTCCCACGTCTGTCTGTCTGTCTGTTTGTCTGTTTGTCTGTCTGTCTGTCTCTCTCTCGTTGGAACTCTTAAGCTTTTTGATTACATACGTGTGAGTTATGCAAATCGCATTGTCATTGTGACATTCAATGGCCACGAAATAAAGAAGTAGCTCTGCGTCCCAAGTTATACGGTTTTTCGAGATTAAAAAGCACTGGAATTCTAATCAATGGACATAGAATTACATAATTAACAAAATTGCAATGGATGTATCAGATTTACCTCATGTAGATCTGTCCAACCTTGTATCGAGATCTAAAGAAATTGCTTTGAGCATGATATCGCCAAGAGTATAAGTTTTGTTTCTTTCTAAATGGCCATTGAGTCTGTGGAGCGTTCCTCTGATTAATTGAAGGACAATAATGAGACATGCTAATGTATAAATGATCCATCGAAACTACAGTTTGGTCAGCGTATTACTAAAAAGCAAAGTTTTAATACTTGTAAAAATATATTGAATTATAAAAACATAATTTATTGAATTAATATTTGGTTCATTTAATGACATGAACCAGTAATAAATACTCCTTGTTTTGTCTCTTTACCCTCTTCAAAAGACATTAAATCATTCGTGTTCATGAAGCATTTTAGTTAGGTCCTCCATACAAGATGACAATTTTGATGTTTATTTGGTACTGCAAATTGGCCTTGGGAAAATATTATAAACATGCAAGTCATTTAAATCCCAAGAGATAGTATAAATCGTCCAATATCTACATCTAAATGTTTTATAAATATATTAAATGCTATATTTAGCGATGGTTATTTGCATGCTATCCTGAAAGAGAATGAAATTAAAGAAGTAAAAGAAGTATTCAAAGAAAATATTATGAAGGAGAAACTATGTCATTTCAAATAGTCTGTAATTTCTGAAGTATAGCATAATATTCTTTACGACGAGAAATAAAGTAAAATTCGTTTTATCTTTAGCGTCTTAAAGAAATTGATGAAGATTATCAGTATGCATCTAGTCATATCATAAACTATATAATGTGTTTGTATAAGGCAAACTAGATCAATCGATTTGAAATTAATACGAGATGTGTCTGTGTAAGTAGTACTTAGGGATTGTCCAACCCTAAGGGAGGTTGGAAATTAAAACATATTAACCTGGAGAATATAATTTAATACATGCATAGTGTTTCTTTTCTTGAAAGTGATAGTTACAATGTTAAAGATGGTATTAACTTGTACATAATTATAAGTATATAAGGTAAAATGTATATAAAACAGTCCGATTTGTAGACAGAATTATCATTTAAATGTAACGAGATACAAATATCGGACTCATTTCATCAACTAAATCTTTTCGTTTTCGTGTCATGGAAGGGTCAATGTTAGGTTTAAATTCAGCTTGCTATTTGATAGCTTGAATGTTTGCTATGTACAACATAAGAAAGTTTATGATAAAACACTTCGCACCATTTATAATCAATCTTAGGGTTTGATGATGTAGCACCGTGAACACATCAATGTTTTTATTATATCTGGGAATAAGAAATAAAGATTTAAATGAAACAATTCATTTAGGTTCGATTCCTTGAAACGTAAAAGGTGTATTCTATGCCCCCCGGAGCAATGCTATTCGTAGACCTGATTTCATCACTTGTAGCTACACAATTTAGAAGCATTTGCATATATGGGTGCTCCCAAGAAAACAAAACAGGTTAATAAAGGGAGCACTGTTTTGTTTCTGTGTGTCTCTTTATGTGTAACAATATTTATGTCCTTTAAATTTCCTATACTAAATATCTGCACGCTGTTACATAGTAAATATTACATCCCCAGACAATATTTGTATTTGTCAAAACATATTCCTTCTTTTTCTATCTATTAAATATAATCCTTTAGGTATTCTTCGCTACTCTTTCGTTTGTTTTACATCATACAATGAGATATTTTTCATCATATACCAGTTACTTTAAGTAATCCGTTTAATTTCCTTTGAATCCTGCCATGCGATGAAATTTATTAACAAGTAGTTACCGTAATATCGTTACCAGTCATACTTAAATACGTAACGCTGGAGTTCAGTACCATGAAAATGTAAATAATTAGCAGATGTGATTGCGACATATACATAAGACGCCAACGTTTTGGCCATATACAACAACTGGCAATTATCCATGCTTACAACTTAACTATCTTCCTGCCATATTGAACATAGTTTTCAACTGATTTACGCTCTTTGAAACGCTTTGCAAATCTGCGAAATATGTAAAAGTTACATTAGGCATTTCCAAATATCAACTCTCATTTACGAAACTGCATAGCAGAAAAGACAATTCATAAATAGTGGTACAAATCATTTCTACACTTGAATTGCGGATATACGTGCTATATAAAAATACAATTCGTGAATAGAGTGAATGCTATGAACCCTTGTACAACTAATATGGGGTTTTGTATAGATTCATTGTAAGCAAGTTAACGATATACAAAGAAATAAATGGCTACATTCCGAAATATAAGTGAGAACTTGCATTAATATACCAAATACTCGAAAGGATACAATTAACAATGCCATACTGCCTAATACAAAAGGTACAATGGAGGCTGTGTATCCTGGAAATATCAAAACTTATCTAGGGCGACTTGCTTATCGTCTTTTCTGAAAATATTGATTAGATGTATTAGCAAATAAATATGCACATTATATTAACGTTCGTTTATGCTCTTTATCAGAAAAGCCCAATAGTGGTGACATAAATGAACCAAATAATAAATTGGCTAGCATACCAATGAACAAAGTGACTAACTTACTAGCTAAACACACACACACACACACACACACACACACACACACACACACACACACACACACACACACACACACACACACACACACACACACACACACACATATACCTGGAACAGCTAAATAAACTCTTCGGCAATTATGGATTTATTCCTGAAAGTACTGCTTGGAATAAGCAGCTAGTCAGCATTGGTAAAATACTGTTTTAAAAATTAAGAACTGCCTAGCTACCGCTTTATTAATACAGTCACGTGAAAGGCTCAAAATGCACACGAGAGTAGTAAGGGAAAGTGTTGGTTCTGGAGCACAGACCTCTCCCCACCCTCCAAACAAATACGAATTACCCTCTCGGAGACCCTAAAATCTTCACCCCCAAACGATTTTCCCAAAATCAAACTGTTGGTTCTGGCGCAGATACCTTTCCCCACCGTCCAAACAAATATGAATCACCATCTTGGAGACCCTCTCAATTACCATCTCATAGCCCCACTAGTCACCAAAATGACTTAAAGTTTCTAGCTCAGATATAATCCAAGGACCTATAGCTATTTGTCACACAAAATTTCATACTTTTTTTCATACCTACTGACTCTCATTGGTAGAATATCTGTTAACATACTATCAATAATATGGAACTCGCGTATTAAATCATCCATATCATATTTTATACTTATATCTTATAAGTAAGATCTTATCTGATCGAGTAATTTTTTATAGGTGATACTCGCCGTTTTGCAAGCATGTTTTTTAGTCGCGAGTCGAGGCTTGATTTTTTTACACGCTGTCGCAAAAGAAACACCAACACCAGATATGATTAACAAAAACGGGTTTAATGATGCTCCACTTGAAATTATACCAGAGCTGGTCATTAACAACGGTAAACATGATATTACTCGGAGTATATTGTTATAG
Source organism: Megalonaias nervosa (assembly GCA_016617855.1). NCBI lineage: Eukaryota > Metazoa > Mollusca > Bivalvia > Unionida > Unionidae > Megalonaias > Megalonaias nervosa. The sequence goes on along the minus strand of JAECUM010010932.1, from coordinate 58,410 downwards.
TATTTGTAACATTTTTTCACGCACCAAAGTTTTTTTTATGATAATATCTGTAATATTGCATTAGCGCATCCACATCTTGTTTTGGAATTTTATCCGATATATGATTAAAATCAATTATACTTTTTTTCATTATATAATAGTGGTTTGATTAAGTGATTAATTGTGGTGTTTCAGCGACAAATTCTAGACACCATCAGTAAGACGCTGCGGTTAATTTTTTATCAGACGCTACCAGCATAAATGTTTCTTCGGTATCTTTATTTAACACTATAGATACAACTCCAGAGAAAGCATCGCTCGAATGACGCCACAGATATGTGGTAAATATAGTAAATTTTGCACGACTAAACACGGACAGCCTGTAAACACCAGTGACTTCTGCGGTATGTTTGATAGTGTTATTTTCCGGTGTCCAAGTTGCTGATCCTGATGCTACCGTGTATACCACATTGATAATCTGCTTGTGAGGAATTTTAATCAGATTCGTTTTTTCAACGATATTAGGAATACCACTGACAATATCGTTTAGTTTCGTGTTGATATCAGCGAGTTTAATATCAACAGTTGGTGGACTTCCAAAAAATTCGTTAGTAGTTCTGTTCATGTTTCTGCGAAAATTTAAAAACGTTTGTACGTGATTATTATAACTGGTATTTAATGTAGTAATTTCATCATTGATTGTTTTTAATGACGTCTTCACATCATCGACATATTTTTTTGTTGCAGCATCAAAATCTGTCTCTGGTGTTCTAAGATTATTGATACCATTATTATTCATGTTGAGAAATGCACGCATTATACCGCCGTTGGCTAATACGTACTTTGATTCTTGATCATCGACATATTTTTTTGTTGCAGCATCATTATCTGCGGTTGGGTTTCCAAGGTCTATAATCATGTTTCGATTCATTATAATATTGTCCGTGAATGAATCACCGGCTTTTTTGATATAATCGTTAACTGATCTACCGGAATCTTGTATCTTACCCTGATCAGTAAAAGTAACAATATTATTAACAACCGCGGTAGGAACTCGAACAAGTATATCTAACAGTTGTAAATTACTTGTCTTTAATCGTCCTTGTTTGTCCTGAAAAACAACAACCTCGTTTTGATCTACGCTTGTGATATTTAACAAATTATTGATCTCATTTTTAAGCTGATCAAGAGTTGCATATTTGGATAAGTCACCTCGCTGAGCTTCAGCTGATGGATCTGTCAATAATGTTCCAAACTTTGCATAATAGCTCATTATTTATTTGATGTAACATAAAATTGTCAACATTAGTCAGTTTAATATTACATAAAACTATATAATAACAATGGCGAAGATATTAAATTTTGATACCGAACGATTGATTAATCATAGACATAATAACAAACTTTCAGATTGTCATTATCTTATTATTGGTCGCACAGGATCGGGTAAAACAAATTTGTTATTAAATCTTTTGCTCAACGATAACTTTAACTACGATAAGGTATATATTTACACAATTAATCCCCAACAGGATAAATAAGAATTATTGAGCGAGTACAACGATAAACTTCGTGATGAATTTAACGTTGGCGATGATATATTTCTAATAAAACAACCAGAAGAACTTGTTCCAGTTAACAAACTTGATTCATCTGAGCATAAAATAATTGTATTTGACGATATTCCGCTAAACAATGAGGAGATGAACAAGATCAGATCTTATTTTTCATTATCGCGCAATAAAAGATGTAATTCTGTTTATCTCGCCCAAGGTTTTTACAATGTTGATAGATTTATCAGACGAAATACTGGTTGTTTCATATTATTTCCCGGACTGGATAATGTTGACGTTAGAAATATTGCAAACGAACAATGCGGTGATGTAACGAAAGATAAATTTATTGAATCATATCATCAAGCAACCAAAGACAAATACAATTTCTTTTTATTTGATAAACTAGCGCGTGATCCGACTAAGATGTTTCGTTGTTGCATCGACACGTTTCTATAATCTAATTTTGTAAAGCGTATAAAAAATAATGGACGAGCATCAGCGAAGAATCGAATTACTAAGAATGTTTATCGAAACTCGAGCAGCTTTTAAGAAAAAAAGTGTAAGAAGCTCGGCGTGGACAAGTTCAAGCAGAAGAAGAAACTGCTAAACTTTTCAAACCTGTTACTGAGGTAGCAATTGGCAAGCAACCGGAAATATCAACATTATCTCCGGAGGAACTAGAAAAAAATGAAAGAAAAAGGTTTGTTAGGTTTACTTGGAGAAAGATCGAAAGAAGAAACTATAAAAATTGTAAACGAACTTGTAAGACATATTTGACAGTTTGACAGGCTAATGAACAATCCTCTTGAACTTCAACATGCGATAACAAGAATGACGGTTAATCCAGCCGAGTTAAAAAAAGATGATAGAAGATGTGTCGGAGCAAACTAAAGAATTGGCTGAGAAACAAAAAGTAATGACTGAAACTATTGTAGTAAAAATGCCTATCAAAAAACAGGTAATATTTTATAGAAAAAATGCACTTGTTAAAATATTAGATGCAGAATATAACAATTTTATTAAAAAACATAATATCACAGAAATTGACAAAATTCGAAATTGGCCAGAAGAAAAATATAATAATTTGATAGAAAAATTAACAAAAATTATAGAAGATGGTTCACGTGTTGATGAAGCAATTAAAAATCAAAAAGATGAAGAGAATTTACTTAAATTACATGATCATATAAGAGAAGGAATTATTGCTGATGTTTTATATAAGACAGCAGATCGATACCAAAATAAATCAGAAGGTTATGATAGAGGTTGGAATTTTAAAAGACTGTTTAATAAATATGAAAGTGAACGAGATAAAACATTACCAGAGGAAACCACTGGACGTGGAGTTAAAGTTTATACATCAAACGCAGAAATAGTCGACCGACTGATGTTGTTGATATCGTCAAAAGAAGCTGGCAATGAAAGCGCAGAGATTGATAACGAAATTGTTGATATACTAGATCATTTTATATCGAGCGGATTACTAACATCGTCCGAGTACGAAATTTTACATAGCGATCTTATCTAAAATATTAATATAAATGTCACTAACATCAACAACATTATTGCTTGATTCATCGCAAGCAACAGGAAACAGCGCAAACTTTTCTGTTTATTACAATCCGCCAATAGAACTTGATCCTGAAAAACAGTATGAGATTGGACTAATTTCTTACACAGCATGGAATTCTATGGTTAACGTGAAAACTGGAGTAAACGATGAATTTACATTTATTTCAATAAGAGACACGCAATGGAAAACATTAAAAATTCCACAAGGAGCTTATAATCTCACTGATTTAAATAAGACAATAAAAGAGCTGATAACAAAAGCGGGTGGTGTAGCTGATAATTTTGAGCTAACACCAAATTGCAACATACTACGAGCTAATATAACATTAAAAAATAATATGTTAGTCGATTTTACATCACCAAAAAGTATTGCATCGCTGATTGGATTTACTCATAATAAGTATGGACCTTATGCGTCAGTAGAAACTTTATCATATAACGGTGAACTGCCAGTAAATATAACGGAAGTAAACACAATACTAATAAATTGCTCTATCGCTTCCGGATCTTACTCAGCCCAGGGCAGTAGAGGACAAACGATATATAGTTTTTCGCCAGAAGTTCCACCAGGATCGATCATGCAAATAAATCCACGTCAGATTATCTATTATCCGATTAATCTCGAAAATCAAATAACAAGTATAACAAGTATAACAATGCAATTAACAGATCAATCGGGTAGACAAATAGATCTCAACAACGAAATTGTCACATACTATTTACACTTACGCACTGTAGCATGATCAATTTTGTGAGCTTATATGTTATAGACAAAGATGAGACGAAGAAACATTCACAGAAGAAAAATCGTAGGTGGATTTTTTGGAAATATATTTACTAAAATTATAGAAAATGTCCCAGGAATTGCTCGTAAAGTAGTACCAATTGTACTTGACGCAGGTAAAGCTTTTGCGACGGGGGCAGCTTCTTCAGCAGGCACCGCAGTAGGACGAAAGATCGCCGATAAGATTAGAAGCCCTTCCGCATTGGAAATAAAACGAGCACTATCAGATATTGCGCCGACAGAAGAAACAAAACGAGCTATGATAGCTACAACAAAAAAATTACTATCACCGCGTGGTGAAGAAATAGTACGTAAACTTGTAAAGAAAACAAAGCCGATGACCCCTACTGCCTTTTAATTTTGTGTAGCAATTATAAAATAAATGTCAGCTAAAAATTATCTCGATCTTGCTGAAGAATATGATAATGACGACACTGTAACAGAATTAGAATACGTCGAGTATCTAGATGAAAACTCAAACGAACCAAATAAAACCGGTGTTAGAACTTTTGACACAAGAGACGAGGACATGTTTCTACTGCCGCGTAAGGCAGTGTTAGAAGTGCTTGGTCAAATATTAACTGCGATAGGTGGTGATATTGCAGCTGGTGTAGAAATTGCTCTTGTCAATAACGGTTGGAGCTTGTTTAAAAGTACACGATACCAACTGGCCAATCAAACCGTAGAAGATATTTCGATGCACTTGCCCATAGCGATTACAATACTAAACATCGTTTCGTTTAGCGATGATTATTCAAGATCAGTGGCCACAAACATGATGTGGTTTAAAGATACCTCATTCGGGACAGCTGTTTCGAGCGAGTTTCGTACTGGTGCTGGTAATCCTGCTGCAGATGACAATACTCTAATCGCCAATCCCGCTGGTAATGCAGCTGGAGACGCAATAAGATTGGCGGTCACAAGAATAAGACGACAGCAATATAACGAGGGATTTGCCAAACGAAAAGCATTAGCCGCAGAATCTCGCCAAATAACGATGATGCTTCCGTTAAGTACAATCTTTGGATTCTGCCGTGAATATAACAAAGTTTTTCGTGGACTAAAGCTCACGCTTATTTTAGATCGAGCGGATCAAAACGATTGTATAATGCATGCTGTAGGAGTGGCTGAATGACAGTTTGCTATCACACGATTAGCACTATGGATGCCTCGGGTTGTTCCTTCTGTGGCTAAAACGATGGAACTCGAATCATTATTGACCGCCTACACGAAAAAGATACACTTCCAGCAAAACAGGATTTATAAAACAGCAGTTCCTAACGCAACTGATTACACATGGCGTGTGACAACTACAGCTAGCGAACAACTACCTCGACACTTGTTCGTCGTATTCCAACGACAGGCACGTCGTAATGTTCAAGAAATGAACAATTCCGTATTTGATAACTCTGATGTTAGACGAATATTTGCTAGAGTAAATTCTAGACAATATCCCGAACGTGCAATCGAATGCAATTTTGCTGATGATGAAACAAGAGACATATCTCGGCCGTACATGTAATTTATAGAAGCAATACAAAAATATCAGGACGCAGACAGTGAATCTCAAATATCAATAGAATGATTTCAAACGCTATACCCTATATTTTACATTGATATATCAAAACATTCCGAACGAGTTATCGAATCGACTGCTGATATCGGGGTCACTTGGACACTTGGCGCACTGCCAGCCGAACAGTATAATGTATATGCGCTAGTTGTCAGCGATAGATTCTTGACAATCGACGCGATCAAAGGAAGAATGACTGTACAAGTTTAATCTAACAACCTTGATATAAAATAATGAAAACCAAGTGCACAACTCGAGAAATATATCTAACGCCAGGTCAAGTTGAAAAATTATCAGCAGCTGTTGCTAAACGCCGTTCTGTTTCTTTAATGATATCTCCGGAGACTTTAAATAAAACAGCGGTTAAATTAACGCGGCAACAAATCGACAAACTCAATCGCAACAAACCGTTTGTTCTTAAACTATCTGTTTCGCAAGTAACTGCAATGTCAAAACAAGGTGGATTTTTTGGACCAGCACTTTCTGTGATAGCTAGCAAAATTTTACCAGTACTTGGTACACTTGGACTAGCGGCTGCGTCAGGGGCAGTATCTGGCGCAACGAAAAAAGCAGTCGAAGGTCGTGGAATCAAACAAATCTATCGTTAGTTTTATGTAACAATATAAAATAAATGCCACAACGAAAAACAAAATCGTTGAAAAAAAAGAAAACAACAAAACGCAATCGAACAAAACAAGGAGGATTTATTCCAATAGCTCCACTACTAGCGGGATTAGCGGGGAGTCTTCTTCCAAACCTACTAGGAATCGGACGTGGAATGACTCTACCAGGTACCAGACACTATTGAGTAATTTTGATATAATTGAAAAATTGAATGACGTTGCCGGATTTCGCGGAGTATTTTCCAAGGACGAACTCGATGACGTACCAGCAGGTGATTCGTGCGTTGCAAATATAGAAAATTTTAACGATGGCTCCGGCACTCACTGGGTTGCTGTCCACGATAATCATTATTTTGATTCGTTCGGACTTCCTCCGAGCGATCTCATAAAAAATTATATTTTTAAAAAATTTTAAAAAATAGATTATTCGTCTAATCAACTGCAGCCGATTGGAACATCAGCTTGTGGTTATTATTGTATAATGTTTATCCGACAGATGTCTCAGGGCGATATCAATTTTTTAAAGTTTATTTTACAATTTGATAAGCAACCTTCTCACGCAAACGATGATATTGCAGTTAATTTTTGTAAATCTATCTAAAGCTCAGAGTTTAAATTTTGTGTGGACCTACAAGTATAATAATGTCAACATACTGTCTCAAATGTAAAACCAAAACAGAAAATAAAGACGAGACGACGGAAAAAACAAAAATTAATAGAATAATGCTAAAAAGTATTTGCCTTATTTGTGGTAGAAAGAAAAGTATGTTTTTGAAATCGACAAGTGGAGCCGGAATGTGCCCCGACAGAGTTATCTTGATTGATGATTAATCTTATAAAACATAATAAAATAAAATGAAATGCAACTGTGATTGTGATAAATATCTTTGTATCGAACATGATAAAATCGTCACGTACTGCAAATTATGCAATCGCCGTGAGGTAATTGGCAGCGGAATTGACATTCATAAAATTATTGGCAAATTACCAAAACCAAAAGGTGGTTGGACATTGCCAGGTCATAAATTTACTGGACCTTATAATCCTCTTGATAAACAACTTGACGAGAACGATAATCCATTGCCGGGACAAGAGCCTTACAATCAAGTTGATGCAATAGCGATGCATCATGATATCTGTTATTGTGATCACGAAAACTCGAAATCAGATTGTGATAAAGTAATGTTAGACGAACTTCGTGATATGGAATCTGCAAATCTACGAGAACGTTTTGATAGAAGATTTGTTCAGGGAATGATAGGAGCAAAATATAAATTAGGACTTGGGAAAGAATTGTATGACGATCTCGCAGCTGAACTACACAAACCTAAAAAAAAAGGTTTACGCGACGTAAGGTTGTCGCAAACGCCGTTGATGATATCTGGGCGATAGATTTAGTTGATGTGTCAAATCTTGCTCAGTTTAACGATGACAAAAAAATACTTGTTTAGTGTTGTAGACGTTTTTAGCAAATACGCGTTTAGTGTACCTGTTTCGGATAAGACAGGAACGTCGATAACAGATGCGCTAAAACAAATAATAACAAGTACTGAAAGAAAACCGAATAAAATCTGGACTGATCATGGAGCGGAGTTTTTCAATAAAAAATTTGAGCAGTTTTTAGAACAAAATAATATCAAAAAGTATGTTACAGGAAACGAGGGAAAAAGTCTTGTCGTTGAAAGATTCAATCGCACACTAAACGAGCTGATACATAAACATTTGACAGCTAAAAATACGAACAGGTATATCGATGATCTTTCTCAAATCGTTGACAAATACAATAACACGAAACATCGAACTATCAAAATGTCACCAAATGACGCAATTAAAAATCCGACATTAGCAAAAGAAAAAATGTACCGCAGAGATAAATTTAAAGTGGGTGATCGGGTTCGGATTTCTCTGACGAAAAAGGTATTTGAAAAAGGATTTACTCCAAACTGGAGCGAAGAAGTATTTGTAGTTGATAAAGTACTTTTAACAATACCTGTAACATACGCGTTAAAAGATCTGGCAGGGGAACCTATAACTGGTAGTTTTTATGAACAAGAACTACAGAAAAATGAACAAGATGTTTTCGTTATCGAAAAAGGTATTAGGAAAAAAGGCAATACAAGTTTACTTAAGTGGCGTGGGTATAGCGATAAATTTAACAGTTGGATCCCAACCAAACAAATTACGAAATAATGTTTTGTAGATTTCCTCGTACTTACGTTTGATAGATTTACATTTTACTGGTTTACATAACGATATTAGATATTGCCTGCGATCGTCAGAGATCGTGATTAAGTCCAAAATTTTGACAAATATGAAATCGAATTTTATATTGTTCTGTCTGCCTGGAATTTTGATGTTTAAATAAGGTTTGATAAGCTGCCAAAATATTTGTTGTTCGGCAACAGTAAAATTAAATTTTATTATTTTTTTAGCAATGTGTTACTTAACATTATATCTTCCAGTTGTTGGTCTGCTATAATTTTTTCTGTCAATGACGGTGTTGCTGTTGTCATCTTCATCATCATCATCATTAAATAAAATATCATCTTCGCTATAACTAGCAGATTTGTCTATTATATCAGTAGAGATTGTAATATTATCTGCGATTTTGTCGTTAGTGATTGTATCACTTGTGATTGTATCTTCCTCGTATATATAAGCAAGTCTTTTCATCAAATCCATATTATAATATACTTTTATCTAATTTATTGCTATAAGATGACTAATGAGGTAAAATATCATCAAAAAGTTAATATATTAAATTACAACGAACTAGCTGAAGCAGTGAGAAAATGTCTGTCGGGTTATAGTGCATATTCCGTTGACGTTATTGTAATGCCAGGCGAAAATAATAGAGTATTACTAAAAGCAGGAGAAAAAAATAAACTTAATGATAGCGCTTTTATAACATTAAAATTTGATCGCGATGATATTTTAATGTTTGCTCATAGCTGTCTTACTAAGACAGAATTACGAAATATAAATAATCATCGTATCTAAAGATAATCCAAGCATTATATTTGCTTGAAAAAGCTGATCTTGTTATTCCATTGGCAACAAATTTTACTGCCCTTGGATTTATCTTATAGTGTTTCGCCGCAGATGAAATCGATTTGAATTTGATTTCTTTATCTATTTTAAGATTAAATGAAACAACAGGTTTTGCTGGACATCTAAAATTAATACCACCACCTAGTCCTTTTTTTTTTACATTTTCCTGCTTGGTAACTAGTTCCAAATTTTCCAGTCGATTATCAGTTTTTACGTTATTGATGTGATTAATAACCAAACCATTAGGTATAGGTCCGTTAAACGTCTCGTAAACAAACGATGGCTAAAATAATTAACTCTACCGGCTAGTGTTCCTCTGATAGTTACCGTGAGATACCCCATATTATTCAAATTACCAATAACTTTTTTATTTCTTATATGTCGAATAATTCCCTTATCATTTACCTCGTATAAATCAAATATTTTATGACGTTGATACTCACCTTGTAAAGCTAAATTTTCAATATTGTCATCAGTGATCGAATTATTTACTCTATACACTCGTTGTCCTTCTGGAATATTATCGTAAAACAAAGTATAAATAAAATCTTTTCGAAACATTTCCGTTCTCTCATCATTATCTCCCTTTACGCTAATCTTACAACCCGCTGGCGTTGCTTCACCAATAGATTTTTTAGATTTTATGTTAATAACCGAACCTAATGCATTTCCAGCGTATAGGTTATACTTCGGATGAACATGATATGCTTCTTGCTCGTTTGCGCTTGTCAGATTTTGTGTCATTATATATTATAAGGATTTTATATCTCTAATTGATTGTTCAACTTGGCGCGCGGTGAGTTATCATCGAATAATCAGTCAGATATATAATATTACACTATTATATAGCATGTTGAAATTACGAGATATAGCCAAGAAGAGTCTTATGGGAGAACCTGAAAAAATAACGACTGCTTTCACAGGATTTGACAACAGTTATCGATTCGATAAACAAATCGTACTGGTAAATTTTACTGCAACAAATCTCTATCATCTGCTAGAGCCAACTGTAAAACGTGAACTTGAAAAACATAATAGCATAAGACTATTAGTGCAATATCATATTATATTTTCAAAGCTCCTTGTGACAGAGGGATCGACTGACAAGGAAATTGCAGACACTTACATTAATGCAAAATCAAGACGTGTTTTGATTGGGACTGATCTTTTGTCACTGGTTAATGAAATACACCAAGGAATTTGGAAAAAAGATAGAAGAATTTACCGAATTGCGTTCGGGTTGGAAGTTTGAAATGATCAAGGAAATTTTATTTCACACAATAAAATATAACGTATTACGCGGTAGTTCGTATATTGATTTGCCACCAAAAATCAAAAATAAAAAATGCTGTATAAACGTAAAGAACGTCGATAACAGATGTTTCCAATGGGCTATTCTTTCTGCGCTATTTCCAGTAGAAAAAGACGCTGGTCGTTTTGACAAGTATCTTAGTCACGTGTCAAAATTAAATTTTAATGGCATCAACTTTCCAGTTGCAGAAAATCAAATACCAAAGTTTGAAAAGCAAAATAATGTTTCAGTAAATATTTTCGGACTAGATGAGAAAGAAAACGTCTATTCGAGATATATTTCAGAAAAAGTTTCACAATCGACAATAAACTTACTGTTTTATAAAAATCATTACGTTTGGATTAAAATCTTTAGTGGACTAGTTGGCAGACAGTATAATAAACGAAATAATAAAAGGTTCTTTTGTTATCGCTGCTTGCATGGTTGTACAGACAATGAAACATTACAAAAGCATTTGCAGTACTGCAGTGACGTACAACGAATAACAATGCCGTCCAAAGAAAATAGTTTGTTATAGTTTGTCAATCACAATCACAAACTAAAAATTCCTTTCGTTATATACGCTGATTTCGAATGTTTGCTTCAGCCTGTACTTGGCGTAGAAAATAATCGTAACCAATCGAGCACAAGAAAAATTCAAAACCATGTTCCATGTGGGGTAGCGTACAAGATAGTTTGTTGTACTGATTCGAGATTATCCAAACCAATCAAATTATATCGTGGTAATAAACCGGCTGTCTGGCTTCTCAAGCAGTTAATTAGCGAAGTTGATAATATATTTAATCGTTTGAAAAGAGTAACTCCAATGATAAAAATGACATCTCAAGAAGAATCTGATCACGAGCAAGCGGAATTTTGTCATATTTGTGAAAAAGCTTTAGATGTTGATAAAAAAGTACGTGACCATTGCCATCTAACACGACAGTATCGTGGAGCGGCTCATGATCAGTGTAATTTAAAATTTCATGCTCCAAATTTTATTCCAGTTGTTCTTCACACCTTTCGAGGATATGATAGCCATATTATCGTAGAAGCTTTTGGTGATCCTGACGTAAAATCTCGTTTAAAACTTGATAACGTAATCAAATGCATTCCAAATAATTTTGAAAAGTATATGTCAGTTACTTTAGGTAAGTTGCGTTTTATTGACAGCTTACAGTTTATGGCAGCATCGTTAGATGAGCTAGTGAAAAATTGTAGCGAGTTTAATAACCTACGAGACTGTTTTGGAGATAAATATAATCTACTGACTAAAAAAGGAGTATTTCCGTACGAGTATCTCGACGATTGGAGTAAATTTGATGAAACCTCGATACCTGACAAGGACAAATTTTATTCGCAACTTAAAAATGAAAATATAACCGATGACGAGTACAAATATGCACAGGATATCTGGAAAGAATTTGATTGTAAGACGTTTGGTGATTATCATGATTTATATTTGAAAACAGATGTTTTATTGCTGGCGGACGTATTCGAAAGTTTTCGAGAAGTGAGTTATAACAATTACGGACTAGATCCTTGTTGGTATTATTCTGCTCCCGGGCTGTCATGGGACGCTTTGTTAAAGTTTAGCAAGGTAAGGTTAGAACTACTGACGGACGTTGACATGTTCAATTTTATAGAAAAAGGTATCCGAGGCGGTATTAGCGTTATAACAAAGAAATATGCTGAGGCAAACAACAAATACTTAAAAGAGTATAATCCTAAGCTTCCTTCGAAGTATACAATTTATCTAGATTGTAATAATTTGTACGGTTATTCTATGGCCGAACCAATGCCCTGTGGTGGATTTCGTTGGATTACGGCTGAGCAATTTCTATCAGAGACAGAACAAAAAATACCTGACAATGTTTCGTATTTCGTTGAGGTTGATCTCGATTATTCAACTTCGCTACACAATTTACACAACGATTATCCTTTCTGTGCAGAATCAATGATAATAGATTATAGTTTGTTATCTCAAGAACAACAAGAGACAGCATCACCAAGACAAAATTCTCTGGTAAAAAAACTAGTACCAAATTTACTCGATAAGAAAAATTATGTTTTGCATTACAAAGTTTTAAAACAAGCAGTAGATGCTGGTCTTGTTTTGAGAAAAGTTCATCGTGTACTAAAATTTAATCAATCACCTTGGATGAAAGGTTATATTAATTCGAACACTTCGAGAAGAGCTACAGCGAAAACTGATTTTGAAAAAAAAAACTTCTTTAAGATTCTGAACAATTCCGTTTTTGGTAAGACGATGGAAAATATTAGAAAACGAGTAAATATCGAGCTAGTTAATGATATCAATCGCAGAAACAAACTTGTCTCAGACGATGATTTTGTTAGCATGAAAATTTTTAATGAAAATCTTGTCGCGATACAAAGAAGAAAAACAAATCTGAAACTAAACAAGCCAATTTACGTTGGAGCTTCCGTGTTAGATTTATCGAAATGGCTTATGTACGAGTTTCATTACAATTTTGTTAAAAATCAGTGGCCGTCCAGTAGACTATTGTTTACTGATACCGATTCGCTTGTGTATGAAATCGAATGTGAGGACGTCTATCAGGATATATAAGATAATCGATATCTGTTTGATCTTTCCGATTACCCTCGTGATAATAAATTTTATGATGACACAAAGAAAAAGATTATTGGTAAGTTCAAAGATGAAATGAATTTGAGGATCATCAAATACTTTATTGGATTACGCAGTAAAATGTACGCAGTATTGTTAGACAATAATAAAATAACAAAAAAAAAGCAAAAGGTCTGCCTCGCGATTTTGTTAAAAAGTTTATGAAATTTGATGATTACAAGTACGCGCTCGACGGCGGCGTTAGTTTTATAAGAGCAATGGCTATTCGAACGAATCATCATAAACTCGAAACAGATGTCATCATCAAACGATGATTAAGTAATTTTGATGATAAACGTTATTGCGAAAATGGGGTAGATACATTTGCACTTGGGTATTGTTTTGATGACAGATCTATACTTGATATTATATTCGATGACCAGGGTATGTAATTTTGTGTGAACAGTACAAATAATGTTTGACAATTTGACAGTGACAAATAGCTACAATAGGAAGATCAAACATCTAATGATGGACGGCAAACAATTGACAGTTGAAATTAATAATGAAATATCAGGTATATGTTTCAGTGGCACTCGTGACAAGCTAAAACGTTCGCTTATCAGATCTGATGACAGCGGATATTTCGATTACCTCGAACAGCTGAGCCAGAGGTTATCGGCGGAGTTTAAAAATTTTCACGATCCGATCAGTCAACAGAAATATACTAAACTTACCATCGATCTCGATCGATCAAAAATATATTTTATTGACAAAATATATCCTCTTAACAAACTGCAAATAAAAGATTTGTTCGAATGTCGTCGCTGTGTGAACGGTAAAGCAAAATTTAGTCTCTATTATCATGATGATGAAATATTTCTAATATCAACGGTTGAAGAACTGATAATTGGTAATGAGGTTTGAAGTAGGTAGAGTTTAGTCATTTTGGTGACTAGTGGGGCTATGAGATGGTAATTGAGAGGGTCTCCAAGATGGTGATTCATATTTGTTTGGACGGTGGGGAAAGGTATCTCCGCCAGAACCAACAGTTTGATTTTGGGAAAATCGTTTGGGGGTGAAGATTTTAGGGTCTCCGAGAGGGTAATTCGTATTTGTTTGGAGGGCGGGGAGAGGCCTGTGCGCCAGAACCAACACTTTCCCTTACTACTCACGAGGATACATATTTCAGAAAAGACACATGAGTCTGAAGTAAAAAGTTTAGTCTCAATGGATAACTCATTAAGCACATGAGGCCGCATACTGGAGAAAAATCTATAAAAGTGTGAAGTATGTAATAAACTGTTCAAAGTTCAGACCTAATGTTGCACGTGAGGATGCAGACTGGATAAGAACAATTTACAAGCAAAATATGTAATAAAATGTTTCGTAAGAATGGACTTATTACGATAAACATGGGAAGATGTGTACTTGAGTAAAACCATTTAAGTGTGAAGTATGTCATAAACAGATTAGTCACACTGGAAGGCTGATTACACAAATGAGGATAGATACTGGGGAAAAGTCATATTAAATGTCCACTGGATCACATTTCTCCGCCCATTGGTGGATGTCTTCATAATCCATTCGATGACGAGAAGGAAGAGAAATGGCGACAGCAAGCAGCCTTGCCTCACGCCAGTCCGCACTAGGAAGCTGTCGGTGCTGTCCTGCATGGAAGACTCTGCAGGACATTCCGTTGTAAGTGTTCTTGATCAGGTTCACCAGCTTGGTTGGGATGCCATAGTGGCGAAGAAGTTTCCAGAGTATCTCACGGTCCACACTATCGAATGCCTTCTCATAATCGACAAAGTTAATGTATAGCGAAGAATTCCACTCCAACGATTGCTCGACTATGATGCGAAGAGTAGCTATTTGGTCCGTACACGATCTGTTCTGCCGGAAGCCCGCTTGCTCGTCTCGTAACTGTGGTCTACGGCCTCCTTCATCCTCTCCAAGAGGACCCGGTTGAAGACTTTCCCTGGTACTGACAGGAGTGGGATTCCTCTGTAGTTGGAGCAATTGCTGAAGTCGCCTTTCTTGGGGATCTTGATGAGGTATCCCTCCTTCCAGTCAGTCGGCATTTCTTCTTCCTCCCAGATCTTCTCAAAGCGGGGGTATAGCATTTCCACTGAAGTCTCTAGGTCTGCTTTGAGGGCTTCTGCTGGGATGTTATCAGGTCCAGCTGCCTTGCCTTTCTTCAGCTGGCTTTCCTGATCTCGTCTCTGGTGGGGTTGTCACAGTTTATGGGGAGATCTGTGTTGGCTGGCTGGATTTCTGGGGGATTTAGTGGTGCTGGCCTGTTCAACAGTTCTTCAAAATGTTCTGCCCCTCTATATATTTGGTGTTCTGTACTTGCTATGGTCTTTCCTTGCTTGTCTTTTACGGGTCTCTCTGATTTGCTGTACTTGCCGGACAGCTTCTTGGTGATGTCGTACAGCTTCTTCATGTTTCCACTTCCGGCCGCTTCTTCTGCCTCTGCTGACAGTCCTTCAACATAGTTTCTCTTGTCTATCTTGATGCTTCTTTTCACTTCTCTGTGGGTGCCAGTGTACTCTTTTTGTACCTTTACGTTTGTAGCTCTTGTCCTACTGATATTTATTGCTGCTTTCTTCTGTTTCCGCTCTTGGATTTTGCACAATGTTTCTGCTGAAATCCATTCTTTCTGCTGGTTCTTAATGGGGCCTAGTACTTCTTGGCAAGATGATTTTGCTGCCTCCTTAACTTTCTGCCATCTGTTGTTTGCATTATCTTACTCATCTTCAAAAAGCTCTTGTAGCACTTGGTACTTGTTGTTAAGCGTCAGTCTGTATTCATCTTTAGCTTTTGCATCTTTCAAAAGGCTGATGCTATACTTTGTTTTCTTCTCTTTTGTGGTGATCCGGTTCTTCTTCAGTTTAAGTATCAGCCTTGCGACAACTAAGTGGTAGTCAGATGCCACATCTGCTCCCCTCTTCACTCTCACATCTTGCAGGGATCTTCTGAACCTCTTGGCTATGCAGATGTGGTCAATCTGATTTTCTGTCACATGGTCTGGTGATATCCATGTGTTCATGTGGATTCTCTTGTGGGGAAAGATGGTACCCCCGATGACCAGGTTGTTCAGTGCACAAAGGTCTGTGAATCTCTCTCCATTCTCGTTCATCTCCCCCAGGCCGTGGATCCCACATGACTTGTTCGTACCCTGTGTTGCCTGACCCAGTTTTAGCATTGAAATCACCCATGAGGATGTTAATGTCTTTGGCTGGGAAGTTCTCTACTATGTTCTGTAGTCTGTTGTAAAACTGGTCCTTCTCTTTCTTCGACGTCATTTGTTGAAGCATAGCACTGTATAACGTTCATCTTTATTTTCTCCTTCTTGGTCCTAAATGTTGATATGAGTGTTCTGGGTCCGTGTGGTTCCAATCCTATCAATGCATTATATGCTTCCTTCGACATCATGAGCCCCACCCCCTGTGTATGGGGTGCGTCATCTTCCTCGTGTCCTGAATACAGTGGCATTTCTCCTGTCATCAGTCTTCTTTGTCCAGATTGAATCCATCTTGTCTCACTAATGCCCAGTAGGGATAGGTTGTAGTTCCTCATCTCTGCTGCTACCTGTGCTATTTTTCCTGCCTCACACATTGTCCTCACGTTCCATGTTGCAATGCTAATTCTCCTGTTTAACAGAAGGGTGATCTGCTTTGTGGCTTACGCAAGCTCGAGGCTTTCACCACACCGCATCTTAAGTCTTCCAGAAGAAGACCCTTCCTCCCTCAGGCTTTCAGTTTCTGGTTTTTCTTCTGTTGGTGTTTTTGTTGCAAGTTGGGTTTTACAGGGTCGGATTGCTAGCCCCACGCCCAACCCTCCTCGTTTTACATCCGGGCTTGGGACCGGCAATGGCGGTGTTAGGACACATACTGGCGGAAAGCTATTAGGTGTAAAGCATGCGGGTATAGGTATAGAAACAGTGGAGTACTGCGTACGCACATGAGTACACACTAGAAAAAAACCATTTAAGTGTGAAATATGTAATAAAATAGGGTGAGATCTAATGATGCACAAGATAATATATACTGGAGAAAAACCATTTAAATCCAAAGTATGCGATGAAAGTAGGTGTGAAACATTTCATCGATAGATCAATGCATTGATATTTCTGTCATACCATTACATATATTTATATAAAAGATGGAAAACTGATACAAAAGATTCTTACAGTATGCAAGTTATTTTAATCCCGAGCAGTAACAAATAATTATTAGTCCTTTTCCTCGTTACTCATTAAATAAAGAATTCATCTAAGACATTACTGTGCAGACACATGCAATAATGTGTGTTAGTAAAATACAATTGACTATTGAGAACATTCACCCACCTTATACAAATCAACATCAAGTAATATTGTACGTCATCTGACTCCCCCCCCCCCCCGGCAATTCATTGCTAATAATCTTATCCCAGCAGCATAATCAGCTTAAAGGTAACATTGTAAATGTTTCCAACATGTAAAGTCGTTTTCTCATAATTTAAAAACCATTTTTATGCGAATCTTCCTTGTTGAGTTGCATCTTGTGTACTTAGTTTAAATTTGAAAGCTACACTACCGTTTTGTCACGCAGAAAAAAAAAAAATGTTACAGTGAATAGTCACGAGGTGGAAAAGCTACATTAACTTCTGATTGGAGGGCATTGTGTACCCTCGACTGAAACAAACAATAACCGCCAAGCAGAACCTAATGAGGCTTATTTACTGTGTGACAAACGGGAAGCATTGGCAAAGCAGCAAAGAAACTTCATGCAAAGTTGTTAATACTTGATCTATGAAGTACTTAAAGTGAGATGTTGCCGAGTGTGTGATTGCATGAATCGAACATAAATCTGTACCGGTTTGCGCACTTGGAGATAAGTGATGAGCAAGAAGCATCACATATTGGTTTACAGTCAGGCATATCAAAATGTACTCGACCTAGTATAAAAGTTTGGTTTCTCTGTTCTCCTTTAAAGTACTTGCCGCAACACAGGTCACATGAGTAAAGTCATAATAGCACTTGTCGCGTCATCTGTATTTCAAGTAGGCAACTGGTCTTTAGATTGACATGAATGGTTGTTAAACTAAATCTGATTTGCACATAGTGCTCTGGAATAAGCATTGTATTATAGTTTGAACCTACATCAAAGAAGTTTTACAGATTTGTTTAAGGAATTCAGAGATCTGAAGCCACACATTAACTGCAATCAGTGCAGTGAGAGGTGACCACTCAGGTGGTCTAAGTGATTAGAGTGTCTGCTTCGGATGTGGGAGGTCGCGGGTTCAAACCGAAGCCGACTCATACCAAGAACTTATTAAAATGTTACTAACACATACGTGTATATGCAGCTGGAAAAGACTGGTATTTGCCAAGCTTCAGTACAACGTGTCCAGAGTGCATAATTAATTCAACACGGTCAAGAAATAAGTCAGCGAATATGATTTCAATATCTCACCGCAACAGGGGGATTTGAGCAGACCTAGCCAAGTGTGTGATCATTATCACCCAGCAAAAGGTGCATTTGCAATCAAAGGGAGATAACTCAATTTTGACTAAATAGTACGGACAATAACAGCAAATCTGTACGTCCTTGATAAGATCCCCACCAGTGTGCTCTTTTTGTAATAGTATGACGGCGTAGATTTTGCACTTCATATCTTAAGATGTCTATTCGATTGGAGGAAACTGTCAACCAGAGATTGATTTGTGTGTGTGTGTGTGTGTGTGTGTGTGTGCATGTGTGTGTGTGTGTGTTAGTTCAACAAACTAAAAGAAGAGAGGGTTGGACCGTGTACTGTCGAATCGCTAGCGATAGACCGTTTACAGTCTACGGTCTAAATTCTAAACCATTATGATTTGTTCACGCCCGGTTAGCTACAAGGAAGTGATATTTGTGTTGTTGTCTTTTTTTTTTTTTTTTTTTTTTTTGGGAATCAAAACAATAGTAAATGAACAGATTTATGTGTTTTCACGTTTGAAATGATTTTATAAATTAAAATAACGACTAGTGTTATTGATTTATCGTCCGTTCTTTCCTGTTATCTTAATATAGAACTTCCGAACACTTGTAACATATGAATGGTCAGTAGTATAGCGGTAATGTTGATTGATTCCCACACACATGTGAAATTTTGTGTTCGAATCTCGAGACTGATAAAAAAACAAATCAGTTTAAATAAAAAAAAAAGTTATCACTGTTTTTATAAAAGAACAGTAGCACTGTAAAGACGAAGGTCATGAAAAAAACAACAACAACAACACAAAAACAAAAAAAAAAACCAAACAATAGCACTGCAGCGATGAGAGTAAGAGAAAACAGCCCTATGGCATCTCGTAGACACAGTAGGCGCTGTTGTAAAAGAACAATAGCGCTGTAAAGATGAGGGTCATGAAAAAGCCAGTAGCACTGCAGCGATGAATGTTATGTAGACAAGGAGAAACCGCCATGGAAGAATAGTGACACTGTAGCAATGAGTCATGAAAGAACGTAGACTGTAAATCGCTAGCGATTCGACCGTAAACGGTCCAACGCTAGCGCTCCAAAGTTCCATCACTTAAAAGAATAATCCTCGTATACTGAATTATGAAAACATTAGTGCGATTATTTCTACTATTAAGCGATTACAACATTCGGGTATACAACTTACTGACCAACAAAGTGGTGAATAAATCACATATAACTTTGAAAATTTACAAGAACAAAAATCCGAAGGAAGATACAAACTCCCATCCAAGTACAGGTTCATCAAGTTACTCCAGGGGGCAATGAGACAATCAGCAATTCGTTCCACTTGCAACGGCTATAGAAAAATTAGAATGGAGTTGTCTGGCGAATATGAAACAAGACAGATTGAGGGCGCGCGTGTAAGACAGTTAAATAAATTTATGGTGGACAGTGAACAGTCTGATCATACTAGTGAATCTGAGTCTGCGTTAGATCGCAAGCAATCCAGCGTGAAGCGTTCCATCGTGACATGGAAAGCTCTGATTTCTGAGAGTAAAAAAACAAAACAGACAGCAAAAAAACCCACTTTTTTGCTATGTGAAATACTGTATGGTGGATCCGGGCCGAGTGACGGCTTGCGGGCGGAATGGACACAAATAAAGTATCTTTTTTTTACTTTGTGAAACACTGTATGGTAGACTGTAGGGACCATACGGTCGAATCGCTAGCGATGGGCCGTTGAACCGTTTACTGTCTACAGTCTACGGTCTGCCTCGCACATACAAACACATCGTTAATTGTTCATCGCGTGTGTTAAGTAAATGCCCGCTTTGATTTGTCAGTCTGAAATGTATCCGTGAAAACAGCGGATTATGACATTGTAAATAAACGGGATTAATAGGCACTGATACAATCAAATGACCAGGATTGAACTCAGGGGTAAAGGAGTAAAGAATGTATCCGGGTTGTGCCTGCTTGGATTTTCCAAAATTTGCGGCAAAACTGCCATCGACGGCATCACAGATTAAGTTCACGGATACCGTCGATGTGATATTGACGAAACCTGGAGATATATGCCGTTATGAATCATCAGCGCAATTGTTGTGTTTGAGTATAATCTGCAGAGATTCTTGACGTCATCGGGTCACGTGTTCAACATAACAACTCATCCGCCATATTTGTTTGGGGGATACGCTTATGAAGATTGGAAATTCGAAGAATTCAGTTATTATATTCGATTAATCGTGAAATTTAATTGAAATATCTTACCAATATCAAGACAATGTTGCAAATAATGATAAATTACAATAAATTGATTCTTGTAATTCCCATGGTGACAATACTGGTAGTGTAAGCAATTGCAGAATGAAAAGAAGGTATTGTCTATGTATCTTTTATATTTTCATTTATTAGATTCAACTTATTGTTGTCACATAATGATTGAAATTTAAAACAACTTATCATTTTCTTTACAGGTATTTATTCTACAGAGGCAATGGAGAACTTTAGGTCTCTATAGGCACACATATTTTTGTGTCAGGCTGGGTTCAGACTGTTTTCCACATGAAGACTGACAGTGGACATTATGTTTTGAAAGCTGATGTGAATCCCTCTTGGACTGAAGAACCCCACCACCCATGGGTTGCATGAAAAAAAAAGCATCGCATAGTAACTGTATGGCTGGGTAAGTAATGTAACTATGACATTATAAATTTAGACAATAAGCAGACTGTTACCTACACTTTAAGGCAAACAAACCATTCATTTTCATTGTATACAGGAAAACATTGGAAAATCGCTGAAACCGTTAAACGGCCAAATAAATATAAAGAAAGAATCTAAACCTGTAGCCTTATACATATGTATATTTTAAAACTATAGTTTCAACAGATTAGGTATATTATTTCATAATTTTGACAAAAATTTGGATTGCTTTATTATAGTTTGGGAGAGACTTTTTCCCACATCGGTGAATTACTGTTTAAAGTAGAATCTGCAGTGCGACTGGGTTATACATCGAGCACCTGCACAGACCGCCCATGTGAGTGGAATGCATGTTTGTGAAAAATGTAGAACCCCCAAAAATAGCTGAGAGAAAATCTTACAAGATTGCTGCAATAGAGACCCTAAAAAAATCTGAGATAAAGATGAGAAAAGTGCCAGAACCAGCAATCGATGAAGAGCAGAATCAGTTTCTTCAATCACTGGCTAGTTTGGATGAAACTTATGTTGGTTTATGTGCATTTAAAGAGTACAGTGATCGGTTTGTTGTTCTTGGGCCTGAGCCAACTTGCAATAAGTTGTCACCGTCCTTCCAAAGCTTCTACACGGCAAAGAATGAGAACATTGTAGGTATGGATTTAAACAAGATGTGTGAATCAATTTATGAAAAGCTACACATAAGTGATTCTCAAGTGGCTTATGTTGAGGAAATAACCAGAAACCAGTCATCATTTTCAGTTTGGCATGAACAGAGAGTTGGCGGTATTACGGCCTCAATAGCTGGCGATTGTTTAAGAACCAGCTTGTCAAATCCATCACTATCTATAATTTAATAAAACTTGAGAGACTAACAAAGGTCCAAAACGAGTTCCTGCTCTAACTTGGGGTACACAACATGAAGACTGTGCTTTTAAAATGTACACCAACATTTACACACAGTCAACACCAACCCCAGATCTCGTTCCATGTGGTAATGTGTATGTTACAACTCCAACAGAGCATTTCAATGGTAAGGTCCAGAAATCAGGCCTTTTTATTTGTAAAGACAGTCCATTCTTGGGAGCCTCTCCAGATGGTCAGGTGCAATGCAAGTGTTGTGGAGCTGGTGTACTAGAAATTAAATGTCCCTATAAGTATCGTGAAACACTAGTAATTGATATCTTAAGTGACACTGGATTTTATCTTGACAAGAATTTTCAACTAAAGAAGACACACAAGTATTTTGCACAAGTGCAGATGCAAATGCATGTATTTTATGTAGGCTTTGCAGATTTAGTAGTGTGGACACTGGTAGACTGCATTATTGTAAGAGTGAATAGGGACAATGACTTAATACATGAAATGGTACAAACTTTGCAGTTGTTTTGGAAGAAGCATATCCTTCCTGAGCTAGTCACAAGGAGATTAGAACTTAATGTTCAAGATGAATGCAGTACTAAAGCTGGCAAAGAGAACATGCCTTTTGACAGTACCAAATCCTATTGTGTATGTGAAACAAAAACCAAGTTAGGTAACATGGTTGGTTGTGATCATTGTGATGAATGGTTTCATATCAAATGCATAGGACTAAAGTGTCTGCCAACATCAAAAACTCGGTATTGTGGAGAATGCAGGAAATTGGTGAAAAAATGAAACAGACAGCATTTTACTATTAAGATCGTTTAATAACAATGAGCACAACTATGTATGTAAATAATGTCAATTCTGTGCAGCTCAAATGTTTCCAACTGTTTCCCTCTTGTTACCCAACAAACCAAAAAAGTCAATGAGGCATTTCTTTCCATTTTGTCAATGTATTTCAATGCATTCAACACGATTAATGTATTGGCACAATAAAACAGCTGCAATATGGTAATTTACATATGTAAATTATTAATGAAAAAAGATAACATTTCATTCAGATACATTTCCATATTATTTGTGTCTGATTCAAATTTTTTTTTCACAATATACTCGTAAAAATTATTATTTGTCATGGATTATGTTTATAGTTTTATTATAATGTATTTGATATATCATCATGAAATTACACAATTGCAAACATGTATTCAAACAAATATCTGAAACATATTTTCTGTGTCCCGGTTTACTCTTTAAACACAATCCCAGTCCCCGAATTAGTTAGGGCAGCACACACCTTTATTATTTTGTCACAACTCGATAACGTTGTTTCAATGCTTTCATCTTTAATACTTTTGACACATCTGATTGGTAAAGTCCCTTTCAGTATAGTAAATCTATTTTTCATCAATCCAATCACACGTTCTATATGAATACGAACAAAGGAAAGTTTTCTAGAAATTTCAACATCTCTTGCTGGTAACTGCTTTTTACCTTTAGTAAAAGATGGTGTGAGCAATTCTGCACTTCAAATTTTGGCGAAATCATCTTTAAGTGTAAGTCCTCTATCACCAAGTATCTGGTCTCCTGGCATGTGATATTTTGGATCAATAAAGCCTGATTCGCGAACTATTTTAATGTCCAAAGCTCTGCCTCCCCATGCATTAGATATACAATATATGAAGTCAGGAGGCGTACAAGAAATGAACACTTTCACTGTGCAGTGTTTCATGTAGGAACTATAACATTGTGCCCTTGCCAATAAATTGTTTGGCGCTTCAATGAATATTTCAAAGCAATCTATTATTGAAGTCAGACGAGAAAATTTGCATTTGAACACTGACGGTATTGTGTCGAATATTGTCTCTCTAGCTGTCCACTTGACCACGAATCCAAGTTTGGCATGCATGAGATCAATTTATTTCTAGACGTAAGCAATTGTCGTTGATTTGGGAATTCCTTTTACATGTGCAAGTAACTCAAAAGACACATTGTGATGTAGTTTCACAAGTGTTAAAAACAGTTGCTCCTTTAGTGGCAGGCTGGCTTTATTTGACGCTTTACTTGTTATGCATGTACTTTAAAAGGTAATCATTTTATCAATAATAACTCTAACCATGGAATCTCGTACAACTAAACTAGCTCGACAACGACCAGAGTCAATTAAAAAATATCTTCTATTTCATGATTCTGTCGAACAAAAATTACAAGAGCGTCAGGAGTCTCAACTGGAATTCAAAGAAGGTGCAGAACAGTCATTCAAACCAATTACAAAGGCAACCGAAGGAGTTTCAAAGGCTACCGTGGATCTTCTTCCCACGTTGGAGCAAACCGCTGAAGAAACTGGAAGGATAGCAAAAAGAACTAAGCAAACAAAAAAGATTCTAGGAGAACTTCCAGGTGAAATAGCTGCTGCTCAGCCACAAACACAAATGCAAGAAATACTTAAGCAGCTTCGTTCTGAAGTAGCCGATATAAAGGATCTTATACCAGAACCAGAACCAAAACCAAAACAATCAAAAGAAACAACTGAAGTGAATAATAAATTTACCGAGGGTGGTATAAAATTCATTTAAAAAATTAAAAACGTGAATGAATTGTCTGAGCTTGCCGTGGTAAGTTTTGATAACAAAGACAAACCTTTAAAACCAAAGTATGTTAATCAGGCTCTAGGTCGTGAAAACTGGTACAGATGGATATTTCGCATATACTACGGTGTTGATCAGGACCGAAGCAATGATACAAGATATACTGCATTTAGTAATGAATACATAACTATCTTGCACAGTTACAATGCCAACAACAACTTCCTCAACCATAACCATCACAACCACAACCTCCTCAACCATAACCATCGCCACCGCCAAAATCATAAACGTAGCAAATAGATTTATGCCTGAGGGTATTGCAGCTATCAGGTTTCCAGACCAAATAATAGATATTGCAGCATATGGATATGATGAAAGACAGAGATATTTAAAACCCGAATATGCTAAAAAAAAATGAAGCGTGATAATTGGATTTTAGATGTACATCTCATCGCTAATAATATTAATCAGGTCGGACGTAAAGATGAAAATTTTGTTAGATTCAAACAGGAAGTAGAACGAAAAATGGAATTAGATCTTGCACCACTTACTGAAGAAAAAGAAGAAAAATCTGGAAGTGGTCTTGTTACAGGTACCAGGGGAAGTGGCCTTATTACCTCATTCCCCAATAACGTCCTTGCCGACGTGGACAGACTAGCAATTTTAAATGGCGGAAGACAAGCCGGTAATAATTCCCCAGAAATCTTTAATGAAGCAGCTGCAGTTTGCCGCTGAAGTATTTACTGAAGTAGAAGGTGAAATTCTGAAAACAGATGAATATGCAGCTGATGTTAGAGTTAGTTTTGTTAATAATGGCATCATGGCGTTGTTCACCGGTGCTATGTATAGCATCGATGGAAGAAACATTGAATCATGCCTGGAAAGCGTCGACGTTGCCAAGACGATACTTGGCCTTGCAAGATACAGCGACGATTATTTTAGATCAGCTGGTCCGTCAATGATGTTTGTGAAAGATGCTTCTGACAACTCTGATAACAGACAGTATGAGATAAGACGACCAAGAAACAATGCAGGCGCTGCTGACGTTGATGTGGAAAACATGATTATTAGCGTTAATCCAGAATTCAACTTAGGATTCGCAGGGCGAAACCGAATGAATTTTTAAAATATGTGAGCAGGATGCCAAGCATTCCAATCTGGTACTCAACATTACCAACACAGACAATAACCGATCCGCCAATATGTGGACGTGAAGTACTCGCTGTGCTCGACGCTGTGTCAAGGTCCCTAATACCGCTTCATAAAGTCGTGCACTAGTGTACCACGTTGTCGAATGTTTTAAACATGTCTTAGTGTAATATACAATGGTAGATATTTAAGGAAGATCTGCTCTGAGTCTTACTCAGGGAAATCCCAAGGCGACTTATCCAAATATTCAACCTTTGACCAAGTCAAGGATGAGTTCTCTAATGTTTTGGGTCTCGCAAATGTGGACCAAAATGAAGTTGTTGTTTTTCAGGATAAACAAGGACGGTTAAAGGGGAGCAATATCCCCTTGACAGATATTATTTTGCGAGTTCCAGGTGCGACTGAAGATAACTTAGTGGTGTTTACTAAGAGCGGTAAACTCAATTCTAGTACTCGTGGGAGAGATTACTGGACGAATCAGAAGAATTGGAGATATGTATGGTTGATATCAACATGAGCAAAAGTACGATTACCAATGTGAAAGAAACAAAAATCAGACGATGATGTGGCAACAGAAAAATACGTAGACAACAATGATGCCACGATCAGAACTGAGATCAATGATCGTTTACTATCCGCCGGTGATACAATGACTGATTCTCTCAATATGGCTAATAATAAAATTAGCGGTCTTAGAGAACCAGAATCAAATGATGACGCTGCAACGAAGAAATACGTCGACAATAACAACATCCCGATGATGACCTCGTTAATGACAATCAACGATGGAATGACCACATTTAGATCTGAATATACTATTTACGTAAACATGTTTACAAATCTTCGTAGAATCACAATAGAACCATTAATGTATTTTTTTTTAAAATCCAGCGGTTATTACTATTACACTCTCTGACATCAAATAGATTACCGATGGTGTAGTACATGCAGTAGCGTCTGGATCAGCATTATGGACACCACTCAAGAAATCCATCAAAAATTGTGCTGAGATTACCGGCATATACAGGTTCTCAATACTCGGCGCTACAAAATTACAACATTTACCACAGTTTCAAGTCGTTATCTGGTTAATGGATCTTCTGGATCCATGTTATTGATATTGGAACAAACTGCGAGGAAATATTTGTCTTGGAACCCGAAGAAAAAGACTTAGATGTGTTGTTCTACTGTTTTTGTTTTGAATTCGTCGCCAATATGCCACCTACTTAAAATTTGGCATTTTATATAATGAGCCAATCGACTGATTTTCAACGTTTTAGATAGAATAAAGTATGCGAGTTGCATACTCAGTTGAAAAATATCATCGACGAGTATAAAATAAAAAAAAATAAAAAAAAAAAAAATTACCGCAGACGAGTCTTTGTTACTGATATAATTGTATGCTCTGCATCTGCGGTCATCGCTGGAACAGTAACGGTCATCGGCACATTGTCAGCGTCATACATAATAGCACCAGTGATAGGAATTGGAGATTTAGTTGCAGTAGGAATGGCTGGTATTCTTAATATCGTTGCAAAAACAAATATCCACGTGCGAGGTTGATAAATTACACAAATATACAATAAAGTTGCACACGGCAACACGCGCATATGCAAAATTATCTTCGTTGATATCATCAGGTCTCAACGATGGAATAATATCAGATCAAGAATTTACAGAAATGATTAATATTTACTATGAGGCAATGACTGTATCAGGAGACAAGGTAGAATCTATGAGAAACGATATTAAACTCCTGCTTTAAAAACTCAGGATTTAGAATGAGGATCTAAAGAAATAATAATGTCGTCAAACGATCAAAGATCATCACAATTACTGCAACTCCTACAAAAACCACGATGATATCAGCGAGCGCAACCAATCCTGAGTTCAGCGTTGGCTTTCCAACTGCGATTCCAGCGAAGGAAATAGCACAAGCACAATTACGAGTATATCACAGTTCGCCAAATATTAGATCAAAGTCATTCGGTGGGTGCAAGCAAATAATTTACTGGTATCTGCTTGTAAAAGTAAATCCGATGGAACCCCCGATTGGCAGGTTGTGAGTATACCTACAGGCAGTTATCAGATGAACAAATCAACGATGAATTCCAGCTCAGAATCAAGTATATCACTGGAAGAGAATCCATGATCGCTATCACGGTTCACGAATGAACATTATGAGCCGCGATAGAAATAAATTCTCTAGATTATGCCGTCGATATATATCAGTCGTCGATCAGAACTGTGTTCGTATGGCCAGAGATAGCACCTGTTTATCAAGCACCACCAGAACCTCAACGCAAAAGAATATTTTGGAGTAGCCTATATAGAACATGATGACCCTACTTACAGGTGGGCGTTTGTAAGCGAGAGTACGTCGATTAAACCAAATGATGAATTCATCGGCGATGGAGATATAGATGTATTTTACGAATTTAAAATCGATACTCTTCCCTATGATAATCAGAGAAGTTATCGTTTCGACGACATGAAAGTTTTATTCGGCGACATGGTTACCCATTACCGCGCAAGTAAAGATGCGCTACGCAAGAAATTTACCCAGAACGTAATAGAATATCCCAATGAACGAATTCGCGAGGAAATTATTTCACAGATAAAACACACAAATAAAATCAACGACGATATTGAAACTTCCAACCGGAAACTCGTACAGGCTGTTATTGATTCAACCGACACATTCACCAATGGTATTATCGAATGATCAGTCAAACGCGAGTTTTTAAATGCGATTACAGTATCTAATGATGATTTACCAAATTATAAATTCCACGTCGACGTCGTCGGCGTCAACGTCGTCATCCATGAATATTTTCCACAAATCATTACATCGTGGAGAAAAATATCCCCACTGGCAAACATCCACGAGTACAACAATGATCCATACGGTGGAGGTCGTCATATATCACCAGGTGTTGTCAATATCACAACTACCACATCGGTGAATCTTGTATGTGATGCTATTGATGATAGCTATCATTTCGATCTTGAAAAATCCAGTCAGGTCCAGCAGGGATACATTTTGTACACATTCACACCTTAAGCACCACCTGGATTTTTATTGTGTTAGAACCCGTTAATCCTGTTTATCTGCGATGTCATAATCAACTGTTGTCGCGGATACATTTCAAACATACTGACCAGCGTGGATACTTGCTTGATTTACGAGGCGAATTTTTAAATATAAGTCTATATGCGAGATCGTAAGATCTTCACGCTCATAGAGCGTCATCCTGACATAATCGACGACGAAATCATTGGGAAAGTAAAAATAATATATTTCTGAGTTTGTTGGCAGTTATCAAACGCGAAGATCTACGATCTCACAAATAATTATTTATGTGGTATTATATATGTACCAACACGCGAGAGTGTTTGTATACAACAAAGAGGTACTCGAAAGTGCCATCAGAACAAACTTGACACTTCCACACACAGAAAAGTTTAGTGTTAATATACTTATTGATGATTATGGCAATGAAGAATTTTTGTTAACGCAGGAACAGTTAAATGAGCTGCAGCGAGAACATATTATTACGATTGTGTGCGATAGAGATCAAATTCTGAATTATTCACATTCCTGTATTAAATTTGATAAGCTCAAGAAAATATTAGAATTATTATTCTGATTCAGAACAAAAAAAAATATTCTGATTCAGAACAAAAAAATAAATATTCTCATTAAGAACAAAAATTAATTATTTTTACTATAGTCATAAATGAATTATTTCCCTTGTTTTACACTTTCACTTTGTCAATGATTTCGTCATCGACGTTGTCACTACTTTAACTTTCACAATCCGTTACAAATGACGCTGTCACCACCTTCACTTTCACAATCATACATAATATTTTTCAACTGTCTTACACGCGCATTCACAGTCTTTCTTGTTTCGTATTTGCTAGACAATTCTGATCTAATTTTTCAAATCGCATGTGCGAGTGAAACGAACTGTTCAACTTGTGTGTTATCGACGGTCGCCAACGACTGTATCATTGACTTCTGGAATAATTTAATGAACCGGGTTTCGGCTGGTAATGTATATTTACCCTGGTATCTTCTTTCCTGCAGTGATTCAAAGTCATAAATAATTTTTTTCAGGATCAAGTTCATCAGAGGTTTGGATACCGTCACATTGTAATTTTTGAATTGCAGAAATAATCGCATTAATAATTGCGTAATTCATTGCATAACAAATATCTGTTTAAAATAAAAAAAAAAAACCATCAACATATTTGCATTCCCCAACCATGAATGTGTTTAGGACGACACAACACACAATCTTATCTAAATTAATTCTGGCACCACTAAATGCGGGAACTCAATACACTTCCAGTTTGACTCACTTACAGTGCTAAAGTTCACATTGGCCAATCTTTGTGAGAATGATACCACTGTTTCATGAGACTCACTTAAAGCGCTAAAGTTCTCATTGGCCAATCTTTGTCAGAACGATGCCGCTGTTTCATGAGGTTTATTTTCTTTGTCAGAGATTTTTACTTGCAATGGTGAAGTTATCTCTGTATTTACATCTATATACATTACATGTGCACATGTATTTACATCCATTTACATATTTACTTGTTTGTTTATATGTATTTACATCTATATACATTACATGTACACATGTATTTACATCTATTTATATGTATTTGCATCTATACACATTACATGTGCACATTTACTTATATATATACATTACATGTGCACATGTAGAATCAAGTTAGTTAAGATTATATGTTGTGCCGTCCTAAACACATTCCTGGTCGAGGAATACATTACACAGAAATAAAAACGGGGCCTTCTCTACTTTCAACAGATTTCTGCACACCCTCCCACGATCAACCTCGGGAAGTTCAAAATAGCACCCACCACGTGGTGACATGATGGGAGGGTGTATATTTATATGTTGAGTTTCGAGCAAACAAAGAGGACCCCAAATAGTAATATTTGTCATATACTGTATAAGCTGCCCAATTCCAGGAAACCTAAAACAAACTCACACGACAGGCGTGGTTTATTCGCTGTCTGCTTTTCTCTTTTTTCTTAACTATTCTCCCTGAGAAGTTCGGGAGGGGGTAAGGAACCTGACAAGGTCAGAAAAAAACAAGGATAATATTTGTTTTTTTAAAAAAAAAATAAAGCACACAAAAAAACAACAAAAGAATAATTCATTAATAAGTGATTGTAAAATACGAGTGAGATTACTCTTTGACAGAGTTATTTCCCTTCATTGAATTTTAACTCGCGGGGGTAAAATACCTAAACAGCAAAAGAATATCTAATTTATCGCAAAATTCAGAAGTATTTTTCTGTTTTACTTTATTGTAAAGTTCAGAAGTGGCGACGTGCTTAAATATTATATTTTGTTTATATATCTTTGAAAATGCTGATCTGTACATTTTATCTGCGACATGTACCGAAGATAGGAAATATTAAAATATTTGGCAGCTGAATATATCGATGGCAATTCTATTTCTTCGGATGCCTCCACATTCACACATATAACGGTCTCGAATTTTTTCATTGCTGCCAGTATTTCCAATTTGCAATTCTGACTGTAATAGCTTGCAAATTATTCAAAGAATTAATTTTTGAATCTGAATCAATAGGATTGAACACAAGAACTTTTTCGATCAATCCGTGAAAACACTAGTAAATAAATATGTGACAAAGATATCGCTTTCCCATCAGTAAATCTAAGAGATCCAGCATTATCAACTGAACCGACTGTGTTTTTTTGTTTACTATTTCTGATGATACCATCACGAGATGCCTCATAATTTGTTATGGTGGGATGTGTTACAAATTCTGCTTGCTCCATTTATATAGTAATACTATTTGTCTAAATAACATTTTATTAGCGTGAAAATCAGGCGAGATAATCTACAGTGGTTTTTTATGGGAGATTCATCGGGGTTATTTTTGTATCATACTAACGTTTCAGCTCTCTGTATTTTTTTACCACCGCATTCCGATCACAATTGCGTTTTTATCCGGACTCCCTTGCTACATTTTAAACATGGTTTAAACCCTAGACTCCTGCTGCGCACGCTTTGTAGGTGGTATCCACCAAAATCATTTACGCAAGTTTGTTATAACGAGTTATAGAGGCAATCATCAGCCACTTACAATTATTCATTGCTTGAATCATTATATAGTATAAACTAAACTTCAATTGAAATATATATTTGCCTTAATTATAACAATGGAGGAATTTAAGAGATTATCTGCGATTAAACATTCTCAAGGGAGATTTGACCTTGACAGAATAAGCACTGACTTGCCGAGGCGAGCTCTGGTGGATCCGGCGAAGAAAGATCTAATCAATCGTATCCGTGAATCCAAGTAGGAATTTCGCGACGACGGGTGCGGCTCATGTGTGGTCAACATTCAGAAACATTCTCGACGTTGATGCTGCAATGAATGACCAACGAGCAGTGACGATTATTAATTATTTTGACGTTCTGCGAATTCGCAAGAAAGATACATTTTAAGAATAAAATTTATTGTGTTGCTTCACGACACATGGATTATCCGTGACAAACGTGACCCTGTTCGATTACATCACGCTGGAGATATTGTAACGTTAAGTAAAATTTCCAAACCAGAAGCGCTAACTGGTATTGACAAACCATATTATGAGCGAGCATATCCTGTGATGGCAGTTGTTTATATGATATATCCGCTGAATGATAAAACTAGCGTTCATGATCTCAAACCGATGAAACTTTCTAGATTAAATTTTGCTACTGAGCGAGTTACAGAACATTTTACAAACGCGATACGTGGAAATGGTTTAACGTAAATAGATAAATCTTTGGGCTGAGCGTGTCAACAATATGGAGCTACGATCAACGACGCTGCATCGCTGGAAAAGAAATTTAAAGTTCCGATAAGATTGAAAACAATAAATGGTGAGATTTTGTACGAATCAAAATATAAATCGAAAGAAGCTTCGATAGAGCTCATTGATCATAGTGCGCACGCATGGACAAACGACGTTATAGTATTTCCACGAGATAGAACTGTTAAATTTTATGACATTGACATTTTTGATTTCATAAATGAGGTTAGTAAAAGCGGTCCTGTATCTATATGGTTATTTCAAAGTTCCGAGTAAGATAATTATTATCAGTTTGTACGACCTAATGGAGATATTCATCGATCTGAGTTCCTCCACGAGGAAATGAAAAATCTTGCTTCGAGATGTACCAATAATGTCGAACGTTTACTCAGTAATTGTTTCAATGTTCCGTCATTTGCTGGTCACTTTGCTCAGGAGAAAAATTCATGGTCGCCGACAAGATAGAAATTTCTTGAAGTGTGAAGCTAAGCTGCGTCGAATACGGACATGGAGGATTGTGGAATACTAAATACGATTGCAGAGATGTTATCTTAGTTGATATGGTTGCATGTTATCCTGGAAGTTTTCTTGGAATGGGAGAATGTTCTAATTATTTCAAAAGATTTTGACATCCAACACACGAAATGACCAGTGTTGAGATAAATGGACATTTACCAGATTTTGATTTGACTGGGTTTGCACGTATTGAATCGTTTTCGTTCACGGAAAATCTCCATCCGATTGTTTATCTCTGGTTTGGTCGTCATTATTCAGAAGAATGTTGGGCTCCACTAGTGCTGTTACGATATATGCTTGATGGAGGAATTTTAAACTTCGTTAACGTAAGTAAAGCAATAATATCATATCGTCCACAGAAACAAGTCTGGTTACCAAAACCCCCTGACGATGTCAAGGATAAAGCTATTCTCGATCGTAATCCCGATTAAATTGAATGCGAAGATAAACTTGCAGAGGATCTCGGCAGAAAAATAATCGGTAAATTTACTCAGGGTGGTGCATGTGATCATAAACGACATTGTTGTCGACTAATCATTGACGATGCTGAACTTGATTTTATAATTACTGATACAACAGAGAAAGGCACATTTATAAGCCGGAATAATGCTTACTCGTCGGACGGAACTAAATTAGGTACACTTGTGAGCTATATTGATGGTGACTCACCACAGTTTACTAATTTAAGATCTTCGATGTTAGCGTATGTTTCCATAAATTTATAATCGACGATAAACTGATTTCATGTTACCGCGGTTAGAGTTGCCACAGATTCATTATATGTAAATTAAAAATATGCAGATTTGTTAAAGATTGTTACCGATGCATCATAGGGTGAATGGAGAATAAAGCGAGAAAAGATAACTTAGTTATTCTGAATCAGCCGGCGTTAAATCTAAGGATATATACCACAAAAATAATAAAATATCAGCGTTGTCATCAGCACCATCGGAATATGATCCCGTAGCTAGACATAAAACTGTTTATCTTAACGGGTGTGGTGGTTCTGGTAAAACAACACGTGCAATTGAATTATTTCGGAATCTTGACATGGTTGTTTTGTCACCTACATATAGACTCGCCAGAGAAATGAGCGAACGTGGAGTGAAATCTCAAATTTATCACAGTTTCTTTAGATGGAAAGGAGATGCATGGTCTACTGAACGAATGGGCAAAAAATACATTCCTAAGATCATTATTTCGAATGAATTATGAACAGTGTCTCTGTATATGTTAAAAATATTTCTTGATTGGTTGTTGACAAGAATACTGCCGCTGTTATGTGCAATGATCATGGTCAATTGCTACCTTTTGTTGGATCATCTCCGCATGAATGGCTAAAACATTCGTAGATTATTATGAGGAAATAAATGGTGACTACCGAGAGCTTGATGACTCGAGGAGCCAGTTCACAAAAGTGAAGGCGGTGGTAACTGTGTATCTTCAGGAATTACTTGTAATTGTTCACGTACACATCCACGCTGAGGAGCAGTTGAATTTAGTCTGTAAATTGCAAGACTACCGGTGGATCTTACCATGCTGGAAATTTTATGTGTGGTTACACTCCAGACTGGATCAGTTACTCTTTTTTTTACCCCCTTCAAGTTCACCAGGTTCATATAAATATCTAACAGTCACATTACCTAGTACCGGTTGTTTTGCAAAAAAGTCACGTCGTTGTATTGGTATATTTCTGTTGTGATTGCATTGGTAGGTTTCATGAAAGTTCCACGAGTAATTTCATCATTTAACGCAGCTATCACACTTAGTAGTCTTGTGACTCATTCACAAGATCTCTTGTCTTTCTGAACCTTATTGAAGGATATTTCCTGCTCATATTGATATCCAAAAAACCACTCAGCAAGTGTTCGATTAAATCGCTCAACTATTGCCTGATCGCGATGAATTGCGGTATGTCCTCGTCTGATTTTGACGTTATGTTGTTTCATCATCGACGTTACTGCACCAAGAAATTCTTTGACAGGATCAACCTGTAGCAACAGTGGCCATCGCAGACCACCACGTTGATAAATTCCTTCAAACTCATATGCAACTTCAGCGGCTGTTTTGGTTGATAGCGGCTCTGCTTCCTTATATCTGCTTGAAACGTTAACGAGAGTCAACGCGTGTTTGTATGTGCGTGATTGATGTCTACCAGTTTTAAAAGTATCATGCGGTACAAACAAAATGTCTGCCTGATGAACCTCATTAGGAGTGCTGACATAAAAATGTGCTTACTGAATTTCTTTTAAGTGGTGGTAGATAAATTTTCCATATTGCTTGTCGTGCTAACCAATCTGCAGCAACAGAACGTGTGACACCTGCTGCATCAGCAAGTTTACTAATCGCTGCCCTACCCCTCCAGTATCCTCTTGGGCTATCATAAATCGATTTCATTATTATGATAATGATCGGTTGATTAATTACCAGCCCCTAGCACTAGTTTACCTTTCATCGCAGATTTTATTAGGAAGCTAGCAAGTTTTTCTCTGAGAGATTTATTTTTTATGGAATTTAACGAGTGAATCAACTTTACATCTTCAATATGTCGTTGTTGCAAATCTTTATTTTTATACGCGACATCGTGAACTTTGCACACTTGATCAATCCCATTTATTGGAT
This sequence comes from Megalonaias nervosa, assembly GCA_016617855.1. NCBI lineage: Eukaryota > Metazoa > Mollusca > Bivalvia > Unionida > Unionidae > Megalonaias > Megalonaias nervosa. Next base: position 22,630 of record JAECUM010010932.1, on the reverse strand, counting down.
ACTGTCCAGGTCTTTGTTGGTATCGTTCGTCAAGTTGGGTATCAAGTCTGGTTCCAGGACCACAATAATTATATCCAGGAAGATGCTTTTCACCAGGATACTTAGCACATGGAGCTCCTGGTAATCTTCCCAGTGAAGCAGCGATATCTCCAGCTGTTTAATCAGAGATAAATTTGCATTTCCTGTACCACATTTTATACACTTACTTGTAAGTGAACGCTTTTTATTTTTTGCTATTATTGTTGTTAATCCACTGGTGGGGGTGGATGCTCTGCACCGAACACAAAATAAATTCATATTATTTGTTATATTTCTACATGTATATCATTGATTTTTCAGTCACACGAAAGCAAGAGGAAGTTAAACATCATCTAGCGCTACCGAATTCTATCAGAGCAATTATCATAGGTCCATCTGGGTCTGCTAAGACGCAATTGTTGCATAACCTGAAAATGAGATGGCTCAAGTGGGATAAGTTGTATTTAGTGGCACCATCTGTAGATCATCAACGATGCTACAACGTGCTTAAAGATTTTTATGAAAATACAAAATTGTTGGACGAGAACGGTAACGATATTATTGAGTTTATCGCTAATATTGATGATGCTCCATCTGTGGATGATCTCAACGGATGTATTAATAATCTTGTATACGATGATGTGATGCTGAACAAACAATCAAATCCAGCTTGGATATTTTCTCGAGGCAGGCACAGAAAGACCGAAATTATATTCATTACTCAGCGATATGCTCAGATACCTAAAGTGATCAGAGATGACTGCAATTTTCTGATTGTCTTTAATGGAGTCGATACACATACTATGCGAAGCATTCATCAGATTTCGTGTCCAGGGGACATGGATATGATTAAATTCAGAAATTTCTTCTCGCGCGCTCAAGTGATTCCTGATAGATTTGTCACGATAAATTTACACGATCCTCGGTCGCGATATCGTGTAGGTCTCGATTAAAGTTTTGGCTGAAAGACCAATTACTTTTTTTCACACCCACGGAGACGACCCCAGTATATATATTTCACGCACAAAAAAATAAACCGATTAGAAGTCTCGGTGAATTTATTATGACAGTGAAAGTTCGACGGAATAATCACCAGAAGTCTCGGTGACGCTTGTACATTTTACCCGTCGTAGGAAGCTTTATTTCGGTATAAAATTCTGGTTTATTTACCCTCTGTAGAGGTACGGTTTAGCGTTATTGATGCTAGTATTTTCATTTTTGTAGGAAGCTTTATTTTCGCGAGAAAACACTCATAGAAATGGTCTGTTCACACTTCCTCCTGCTTCACTGACGGCACGTTTTATCACTACGCTGTTAATCCATGTTGGTTTTAACTTTGGCAATTCCACCTCTGCAAAATCGCATAATTATTAAGAAATGAATGTTTATACGACAATACGTGGCTGCAATAAGTAGCTGTGTGACCCGGATCAATCACTGTTTCTATACTGCACTGGTTAACAGCCTCAACGTCAGTACGTACTTGGTTCAGAAGCTGTATCGTTGAGGCGATCTGTAGTTGTAAATGATCGTTGGGATATTCATTTATGTAATTCAAAAACAACTGCCGTAGGTCGTCGCTGGTTACCTGGTGTTCTTGTGTAATGAATTTGAAATAATATATGCTGAAAGTGTCACTGGATGGCGAGCCATCTTGCAAGTAATATACTGTTAACCCAAAAGGGGAGACCCAAAGCAGCATGTGGTGTCTTCGCATCCCTTTAATATCCTCTTCATAAACATACTCGCGTGCTACTATAAAATGCCATAATAGGCTGTTCTGATGATCTGGTGTCTTTATAAATGCGCGCGCGTCAGTGGTGAAGTCAGGGTGTTGTGGCTGTGCTTTGATGGCGGCGTTGGTGGTGCTACCAAGGGCCATCCTATCACGTCCTGATCGAACTCGCATATAAATCAACGGCGTAATCTGGCGTTGGAATTTCTTTTCCAGCAAATAGCGTTGGCTCTTTTACGTTATAGCGATTTTTGATTCTGGGCCTGTGATATATTTAATTCTGCGTTGATTTGTTCGATCTGATAACTCTCAGTCGGCAAGCCTACCACGGTCAAGTCGGGTTTATTTTGATAAGCGAATACGAGTGAATTATTTGCTGATAATCCAAAAAACGACTTTGATGTAATATTTGGCCAACTATTATAGACTCGCAGTTGTACAAGCGCGATTTCAAGAAACCGCTTAGATCCATAGGATCCTATTTGTGTCTTTATCCGGGTAGCAAAGACAATATCAAATTCTGGTTCCTTTGACATCGCTGATATCATCGTGGTTGTTGACGGCGTTGTATTAGCAGAGATTTGTTCAAGCAGTTGGCGGGTGAACTGTTGTTGGTCTGTCTGTTATTATTACTTACACTGTTTCTAATGGAGTGCTAGCACTCCGAATGCTAGTGTTCGGGGCGTAAACGCCCTGAATGTTAACGCTCCGTGTATTAACAGGCGGATAACACGCGTCATGATAAATCTTGTTCATTTCTGCCAATTCACTATCGGATATCATTCCATCTTTGAACCCCGTTGATATTAGCGATGATAGTTTGACGCCTTTGATAGCTCTACTGTATGTTCTTGTAATTTCTCAGTCGCGAACGCCGATACTTTTTTTGCTACGATATTAAGAATACCACCGGCGCCGTCGAGTACAGCAACACCGACTCCTATCACTGGCGATATCACATATGTCGCCGATAATGTGCAGAATAACGTCATTGTAGCAGCAACTACGGCCGATGACGCGTATACATCAACGTCGATAACAGTAAACCTTCTGGGACATCTTCATTTGGTTTGCTGTATGCGTGTCGATGACATTTTTCAGCGATGCCTGCCACGAACTCGTTTGTTCAAACCTGAAGGATTGTGTGAGACGCTAAACGTCGCTCATTATATCAATGCTAAGTAATTAATTGAGGCGTTTATACGACAAATTCCAAACACCACCGATACATTGCTGCTGTAAAGGGGTTGTCTTCGGGATCCAGTATGAATGTTTCCTCAGTATTTTGATTTGGAATGACTGACAATCTATCGGTGGAATGACGCCATGGATACATCGTAAATATCCCAAATCGTGCAGCGCTAAAAACGCAGAGCCTGTACATCCCGCTGACATCAGGGTATGTGTGATGGAGTTGTTTTGTTGTGACCATGTTACTGATCCAGACGCTAAGGTGTATACAGAGTTATTAATACGCGTATGAATTACATTTTCTTGAATCGCTTTGATTTTTTCTTCGATTTCCGTGAGCTTAACGCCGGCGACTATTGGATTTTCAAAAAATCAGTGGCGACTCTACTTATGTTTCTCCAAAAATTTGTAAACGCGGTTACATGATTATTATATTCAGATTTAAATATGACCAATCTATCACTGATTGTTATTACAGAAGACCAAATCCAACGAGGTTCATAAGATCAACAAGCTCATCTTTAGTTGCATACGCTGACAAATCAACATCACCAAGATCAGATTTCTTAACCCTACTACCGCTGGTGGTAGAAGCAGATCTTCCATAAATATCTACCATTATAAACAACTAACCTGTTTGAAACGAAGACTAGTATATCGTTCACTAGTGAACGCGTGTACGACTTTATGAGGTGGTATCCCACCAATGGTCCATGACCTAGATATGTCATCTAGAATCGCTAGCGATTCACAACCGCATATGGGCGGATCTGTTAGTGTCTGTGTTGGCAATGTTGCATACCAGAGTAATTCTGCTGATGTATTCGAGAAATTCCTTTGATTGTGCCAATCCATATGTATCAAAATAAATAAAACTACGAGGATCAGCAGCATATACAACCCAGTGAGTGCCTGGACAAAAATGCCCATCGAAATTCTTGATACAAGTTTCAATACGATCTGGTTGTTTGATCGCCCATGAAAACTCCTCTAAAATTTTGAAGTTTAATCGCCGAACAACGTCACGCAAATGAAAGTTAGACATCTGAACGCCTTGAGTTCTCAACTTGCTTAGCGAAACGCTCTTGGCAGTCTCAGGCCTCGATCGCACCATGAGGCTGAAGTCCATGGAATTCGTAGACCTGAGCCGCTTGTGGATAGTTTCCGCTTACCTTTCTTGCAGTCAGACCATGTCCTGTCACTTTCTTCAATGCCATCCCGGCAGCAGTTTCAACAGTACCAAGTGCAGCTTCATTTGCAACAGCCTGAGCTGTAGCGGTAATCAGCGCTGATATAGCTGCAAGAAGTGGAAATATACCACCTATTTTTCTAGGTCTTTAATGGCACCCGCAGAAAGATCAAGTCGTACGTCCGTCTTTGATCGCTTAGCGTCGTTGAAGTGTTTGAGCTGACGTTGAGTCAATGGTAATTTATTTGGGCCTTGCAACGTCATGATTTTAGCGATATCGTTGTTCTAGAATTCTTCGCTAATGCCGATTGCATGGGCCAGAGTAACATTGACGTGGTGATATGACATAATAATGTCATGGACGATTTAATTACTGATTATATATAGTTACATATTTTCAACTGGTGCATCAATGACTCTCATTTGTGCACCAACGCCTTCGAGCAACAATGTTATGCCTGACAGTATAACAGGTATTGGTCTGTAACCACCAGCGAAAGGGCGTGCCACACGAGTTCGGAAGTGTATATTGACGACAGACTGTCTGAACAAATCCAATTGTTCCAGAGAGAAGTAATAGCTCATATACAAAGATGTGAAATCCCGCTTAGATATATGCAAACCGGAATCAACATTCTGATCACACCCCATAAACTTCATCAAATAATAATACACAGGTGCAAATTGATTGTTTGAAAAATCTAGCTGTACTTCTTTAGATGGTTCTTGATGTCCATTTATTCTCAAAGAAACTTCACTAACCCCGAGCGTGTCAAACACCACTGAGTTTCGTGCTTGTGAAACTACTCTGGCGATATCCAGAAACGCTATGAGTATATATCGTGGCGCAAAGACGCCTTGCTGTGATGCTATCAGCGATGTAAACAGCCCAGTAATGGTATTCTGGACACTGTTTGTGGTTATCGCCAGCCACGACAGCGTTGATTTGCCGCCCTATCCACGAAAGAGAGCAGCCGTTGTTCTTCAGTCAGTGGTGGCGTCATTGTTGGCATCCACAACGAATGTTTTGTCAGTATTAATTTGCCAGATTCAGCGGTACCGAAGGGCCAGATTGCATCGTTGTCGGTGGTTTTTCGAACAACTACAACTGTGTGTTTGGCACCGAAAATAACCTTTCGAACGTTTCTGCAGCATCCAAAAATATGTGATAGTGGAATTACACGTGAAAATTCTTCATTGCCGTTAAACATCGATCAGCATGCTGCGAATACTTGGTTGAAATTTGTATTCATCGATGCAACTTCAGTTTCAGCCGCATTCATTGCCATGTTATTGCTCTCAAGGTGATCAGTGGTATCCGTATCGAACATCTTTGATGGACCAGCGATTCGTGAATAATCATCGCTGTATCGGGTCAGACCCAGTATCTTTGTGGCAACGTCAACATTTTCGAGACATAATTCATTGTCCTTTCCGTCAGTGTTGTATGTGGCACTTTTGATCAACGCCGTGACGCCAACCAACTCGATCTTCAATTCTATATGCTGTATCAGATGCTTTCAAAAGTCGACCTTCAGTCTCAATGAATGCCTTCGCGGGCAGGAAATATCTGCTTGTATCTTGGACGTCTTGTTCGATTCGTCCATGCCAGTCGTCTCAAATGCGGGATCAGATACGCGCTTGAACATCTTATTTATATCCGCGGTAATTTAAAACGACGTTGACGATTTCATAGACCACTTCCTGCGATTCCACTGCTGTTATATATTTTTCTCTCTCGGCGGCGGCTTGTTTTGTCGGTGGCACGCCTGCTAATTCCTTCAGCCGCATATTTACAGCTTGATTTATTATTTTACTGACACTTGCTGCCATCACCTCGGTGTTGGGAAATTTTATCGGCGGGCCGCTAGCAGCCTGTGCTGGTTGTCTTCGTATTAATCGTGCGATTCGTTGTAGGATTGCCGAGAATGCTTTACCAGCAACATCACCAACGTTGCCAAGCGCCTTGTCACGACCAATGTCAATGGCTTTCATTCCTAGTTGTTTTGCAATCGGAATCGAATTTGGGGCTTCCGTTCTGAATAGACCTTGATTAAAATCATGTGTATGATCATGTTAGTTTTGTGTTACTGATCTAATTTCGTACATGATCACTGTGTCGATTACTCGCTGTAGTAATCATCCCTAATTTCCTCGACCAGTGCCCAATTAAACACTGACATCCATGATACCACCAGTGAATAATCGCTGACAGATATCAGCTGCTCCATTGATGGTTTCTGTGAAATTATTGCCGGCTTGTCGCCCACCAATCAGAACCTTACGACGATCAACATCGGCAAGGACGTTACTCGGACAGAGTCTAGTAAGACCACTAACCTGAGTAGTAATGCCACCTCCGGTTGCTTCTGCTTTCTCTTGTTTTAGATTTAGTTTTCATCCTTTCTTCTCTTGCTTTTTAAATTTGGACCATGCGCTCTGCTTCTCGTTTTGGTTCTTCCTGTTTTACTTTCGCTGCATCCTCATCCACTGCCGCGTTAAAAATGACGAAGTCTTCATCGCCACTTCTGACTTGTGCAACATTAGCGATAATACGATAAATATATTTACGCCAATCAGCGCTTTTTATACCTTTAGCATTTCCAGTTTTACATACTCATCTTTTTCATCAAAACCAAATGCAGCAATCCCAAGTAATTTGCTTTCATCCCTGATATTTGCAAGACCTTGCTCGGTAAATTTATCCAATAAATCCGTCTTAGATATTAGCGACTGTTCCTCTGATTCTGGTCGTGTTGCAACACAATCCCTCGCTTCAGCGATATCAGCACGAGCTTCGTCGATACTATCAGAGACTTGCTGTACTTCTCTCTGTAATTGTGGTTGAGGAGCAACTACATCTGCCAGAAAGTTTTTGCGAATCGTTTTAGATGTCTTGGCTCTTTCTGCAATTTTTCCAGTTTCTTTGACGGTTTGATCTAATGTAGGAAGAAGACCTTTAGTAGCCTCCCTGACCGGTTTAAACAACTCGACTGCACTCTCCGCAAATAGCCTCCCTGACCGGTTTAAACAACTCGACTGCACTCTCCGCAAATCCCTCTCTGGCTTCTCTACGATGTTGCAGTTGCTGCTTGATAGAATCACTAACGGGAAGATATTCTTCAATCGCCTCCAATTGTTGACGAGTTAATTTAGCTGTACGAGATTCCATGGTTAACGAAGAATCACTCATTATTATTCCAACGTCGATTTAATTACAGACCTGCTACTTAATTTTTTGCTCGTGGTCCAGCAGTCAGCTGTAAACACCCGGCTGTAAACAGCAGCGCAGGGGATCAACGACGATCTACCACCGGTCGTTCCCCGATCATCTACAGCAGCTGGGAGTGATAGCGCGCGGGTCTTCGAGCCTCCGGACGTGTTAGAGGCCTTGATTCATCCTTCTCAACCTTGTATGTCATTTTTGCCACCTTATCTAATTGGGTTCTCTAATTCGTAGACCTAATGGTCTGTCCAGCGTCCCCCTTGTCAAAGTTGATACTATCATATTACTGGAAAACATGGGTCGGAATCACACAGCACCCCCCCCCCCCCTTTGTAGAAGGGTTAATTTTTAAAATGTACGCTTCGTCGAGCTGGTCTGTGCGCCCTCCCTTCTGATACTAAACACGTGTAAGAATATTATAAATAAGTTAAGCAATAGAGGGAATCTCTTTAGTCAGAACTATAGTTCAAGCTTATATATATATATATATATATATATATATATATATATATATATATATATATATATATATATATATATGTGTGTGTGTGTGTGTGTGTGTGTGTGTGTGTGTGTGTGTTTAATTTATTTTGTTATTCTGTATATGTCTCATTCCAAGAAATAGGGATTGACAAAGAAATCATTTAATGAATTGTATGAAACTTAGATGAGATGAATTTCAAATGGATACCTTTATCTAATAAGCAATATATGTCACAGATTATTAGCATGGACATCCAGCATCAATACCTTACAGTAGGTAGATAACTCGATAGTTTCAGTGAAAGTGAAAGACCGAACATACATACTTTTATTTAACACCATCTCGTACACAAAATTACAAATACAAGTGAAACATTACAAGACAACTAACACAAAGGGTATTCTGAAAATCGGACTTAAAACATAATTAGATTCACTCATTTCTTTCCAAATTACAATCTAATATAAGTATACAAAAGGGTTACAATAACTTCACCTTTTAGCACATTAGATCCTCTAAACTATGAGGCAAACCTAAATATGTTTTGTTGTTTACAAAACAGCTAAATAACACAAAGATCCGTTATGCTGAATTTACATTTTCACATAAACATTATGAAGATTTATTGTGTTTGAAATGAAATCAGCAATGTCAGTTTTTAAGAGTTTAGTAGCTTTTTTCTTAGTTTATCGTGGTATCAACCGTAAGTTGCCGAGTTATACAATAAATAACGCCCGATAAACTCACAGCAAACAACATTAAACTCTTACAGTTGCAATTCTTTATAATTTTTTATTGATTCTTTAATTATTATTGTGCTTCTTTAAAATTCTTTCATGTAGGTTTTAGAACCTCACTTAATCGCATGAATTCTTGTTAAGTGCTTCTGCTGCGTGATTATTTATATAAAAAGGAGTGTCCATCAAAATCTTAATATCTACGTAAGTATCAAGTCGGCAATTGAACATTCCACAACATGGTCTTCCTATTTTGTTAAAATTGGCACATTTGCTCTTAGCAGAATTTTAATATTCAAAGCAAATAATGTGTTTGCTTTTTGTTGGGAATACAAATGACTTTTGAATTTTATGCTTTAATGGATTAATTATTTTCCAGACTCGTGAATAACTAATTTTCATTTCTTTAAATCTATTTTCTTGTCAGAGGCTACTTACAGATGAAATTAAACTTATCTCTAAATGGTTACAGTAATGTGGGTCCTGTAGTCAAAGAAAGTAAGACATCGAAACTGACAATTACAATGTGGGAGAGGCAGAGCTATCTCCCACCCACCCCAACCCCGGCTTCCACGTCGTAACTTTCAGGCAGGCTTCTCACATTGTAGAACTATGGATCCAATTGTTATAATGTTAGTCTACGAACCACCCTCCTTCCTATCCCTATTTCCATATACTACTATTTTTAATTTCATTTGTAACGAGCGGCAGTGAAAGTGTTGTAGCCCCAGTATTCTTAATAGATTTTTACCTTCGGAGCCCTGGGATAGGGATACACACGGGAGATCTTACTTTTCTAGACACTTAGATCGGTTTGGTTTCTGGTCATATTTCGTCTTTGCGAAATTTAATTTATTTTAGTTTGCGATCATTCTGCTATTCAACTGGTCAGTGACTAAAGTATAGTTGGTTCATTCCGAATTCGTAAATATTCAGTTTGTGAAACATATTCCACATTAGATATTGATGGGTTAGTGTATTCTGTATCTATGTATAAATTTAGCACAAAATTTCAGAATTCTGCCATTTGGACGTAATAGTTGCTTGCAGAATAATGGCGACACAACATACCAAGATCTCGCGTACATGCAGCCTTTTACCAGATTTAGATCAAATCTGGTCAAAGAAAGAATTATTTATTTTCAGAAAAATACAAAGCTTTATTATTTGATTCTGTCAAATAGATTTATTTAATCTTCACAATAAAATATAAACCCTTAATTTTTATTTGTTTTAAAGCCATGTAGAGTGTATGGCTTCTGTTACATTGTTTACTTTGCGAGTGACTCTATTGATAGACTCCACTGATAGAAGTTGGTATAAAAATGTTTATCGTACAGTATATAGAGAAACAAATGCAGTCAAGCTTGATCACATGGGTATGTTCTGACCAATGGAAATGTTCGCTACATTTACCAGCTATTGTAATTGCACTTATTACAAATACTTGACCGCTCTGGTGGCCTCGTGGTTAGAACGTCCGCCTCGGATGCGGGAGCTCACGGGTTCGAACCCCGGCCGAGTCATATCAAAGACTTATAAAAAAGTGGTACTAACAGCTGCCTCGCTAGGCACTCAGCATTAAAGTTAGTACTGGTCAGCCTGATGTCAGGATAATGTGACTGGGTGGGAGATCATACTATTAACAGTCACAATGCTATAAACTGTCACACTTCGGACATAGTAGCGATACGACTGAAAAATTATTTTAAGCCACGCTAAACATCCAAATCACACACACACACACACACACACACACACAAATATTTGATTGCAGGTTTAGATAATCTGTTGTTCAGTAACTATTAAAGAGATATAAAGCCCTGGCAGACACAATTTGATGGAAGTAAAGAGGTACGTTAGGGATCTGCTGGACAAGCGAAACATGAAATATCTTCCAACCTATTCAGAAGAGGTAAGTCTGGAGTGAATAAGAATACACGAATCCAGTTGATGCAAAGCAAAGAAGTTTAACCAATATATTTGGTTATACGAAAACTGATGCATTTGTAAAACCTATATTTAAAACTGACAAAACGATTATAATATGGAAATAAAATAAACATATACGAGCCATCCATTAACATACAAAACTTCTTTGATGCAGCTGCCCGGCAAACACATACGCACGTCGTTCAACATTGAATGTGCATGGAAGGGGATAAACATTCAATTGCTAGGCTTTCCCTACAGGATGTGGTATTCAAAACATGAAAGCAAAATCACCTGCTTTAAAATAATTAAATGTAATTATATTTAATCAACACGTCAAGTGTTCGGTTATTGATTAATGATGAAATAACTTAGAGTATGTAACTAGTTCCTTCCACATCGATTTGCCTCATTAAACGCATGGCCTCGCCATCATCTAAACGACTTGAAAAGCTAATTTGTTTCATCGTCACTAACGAATTGTTAACTTAACACAGAATAGTTTTGACTGTAAGCATACCCTTGCCGAAAACATAAACGCTCATCTGATCTTTAAACGTGTGGTCACATACCGATCAGTACAGAGTCATGTGGTCAAATACCGATCAATACGGGGGACCCATGATCCTATTTATATTCATGCATATTCGAGTCAATAAACGCAAATACTTATTAAATATTTGTTTCTCTCAAATATTATAATATCTTTCTCATTGTTGTCATCCATAAAACTATCGACCAAAATAGCCAAATTATGCAGCAAATGACCATGTATTTAATACATTAAACATTATTGCAAAATGCATTTACATAATCCTTTTTCTTGTATAATGCTACTCAGTTTTGTTTGAGTCGTATTACCCTACTATTTTAAGGAAATAATATGTGCTCGCTGTCCGTGTGGAAATATGAATGTTTTACATGATTTGCTGAAGTTAAATATGTTTAATACATGCATCCAATTTGTACAACGAGTAACCATTTTGAATATGCATGCGCATTTTAATTATCTAAGGTAAATTATGAGGAAGATACACTAAGGGAAAGCGTGGGATAGGCGGAGATTGGAACACACACACACACACACACACACACACACGATTGATTCTAACTGAAACTATAGACAAGCAAAACAACACAAGTAGTTCATCCTCCGTTCCAAAAAGAAACAAGAAGAAGAGGAAACAATACCGCCAATAATAATAATAATGTTACTACTACTACTAATACTACCACTAATAATAACAATAATTAGAATAATCCGTCACCTTTATTCCAAGTTTATTCATTATAGTGATCAAGCATCAACTGCTTATATCGAACATGAATAAGCAATCGTACACTTTCATTTACAATTTGCATTGTCATTGAAATACAGGATACATAAAAAGAATTGCTAGTCTACTTGAATTTTGCAAGATAAGTGGTGATTACGGTGGAATGTCAAGCAAAAGCAGACCACTATCTAGATACTTTGTTTGCGATACAGTGCCATTGACTCCAAGAATTTGGGTGTCGTATGAAATAACGGAAGAAGCCCGCTCGATTTCATTACCATATGTTGATGACAAAAGTTTGAACAATAAATGAATTTGGAACTATGAGTCCATAGACTATGTAGTAATAGGATGAGACAATACTATATTGTTTTGTGTAGAAAATATAAGCAATTATGCCACCTGCTTTGGATCCTTGGTACAAATAGATAGTATCTTAACGTTGTATCATCACATTCCTATCAATATTCTCTATTCTGTTCCATGTTTTTTTCTCTTTAGAACATTTATACTAATTTTCTTATATCTCTCTGTCTATCTCTGTGTGTGTGTGTGTGTGTGTGTGTGTGTGTGCTTGGAACACTTAAACTTTTTAACCTTACCGGCTCGTAAAAACTCAAATAGCGTCTATAGTGGCAGGTATTTGGAACTAAAGGAGTGCAATATTTCAGAAATATAACTCTATTACCTCTGAGTAAAAAGCGGACAGTAGACAACATCTTTGACATGCATTTTATATCGTTTATGCATTTACTCTTTCCCAATTTCTGTCCTTCTTTAGCTGCAATTTTTTTCCTCCAGGTGAAAATATACTTTACTTCCGTTAAAATAAATCTTCATAACTGCAGCCACATCTTTCTACAATACATGTATATAGTCAAATGCACACAGATATCTGTAAAGTGTAAATGTCTTGTTTATTTTGAAATAAATAATCCACCGCAAATTTGTGGCATCGTGCCATGCAATAACTAGAAGCCACAATGTGTACATTACTTTTCACATAGTAGCAAATGTTGGATTGCGAGTGTAATCACATAGTAACAAGTTTTGGATTGTAAGCGTAATCGCACAGCAATAAGTATTCACTGTCTCATGTTCTGCATGACTTAACTGAGCATATGCATAAATTTATACATCATTTAAAGTCTACAAGGAACAAACAGTTACTAACAAAATAAGTATTAATGAGATAACCTTGTTTATCCCACTCTAATACCAAGAGGAAATATAACAATATCCTTTGATTTACGCATTATTAATTGTGTGGCTCTTTCTGGTGATAAAATGAGAGTTATTGTTTGCACCGGTTTGATTTCAAGGTTTGTTTAATGGTTGGGTACATTTAAATCCCTCACCACCACCCTGCACCTAATTCCTCTATTGCAAAGTTGTCCGCGTTTCAGTCACAGCCACTGATAACGCTTCCTCGCTGCGTCTTGTATTTTAGTCAATGGTTGTGTCAATCGGAATCAGGCCACAATTAATAATTGTAATGTATGTAGTCCCAGTCTATTGTTAGAGCATTTTTTTTTTTTTTCCTGTCTCTGTTTGGTGGTTATGCTAGAGATAGATATAGGCATTCTTGGTATGGATTCAAAGGCAAATGTTTATTCTTTAGAATATGAGCTTATGGTGTGGTTGTCTGTGTGTTTCGGCGACAGTGTACAGTTTGTAATACGGTCTTGGTGATGATCCGGAAGTGAAATCTGTGTTCCACTGCATGCTGGTTTGTTTACAGTACAGTCTCTCAAAAAAATGCCGGTGAACCTTTGACAAGAACTCCAGCGTCAAGTCATCTCTGATGATATTTTAGATTAACATATGATTTGTATTGATTGTCACACAGTAGAAGGTTCAGTACTGAGAAACAAATGTAGAGAATATATAGTAAAATTAATTGTTTTATGTCCAATCGGAATACATCGTAGCTTTCCGCGTGTTAAGATTGGATGCAGGAGAGAACAAGTTCAGATTATCTGTGAGGACAGCGGCTGCGCGATACTTATGGAGTGGTGGACAGGCTGTGATAGCATACAAACAGAATTCAACTGGCCAAGTAGCCATTCAGAATGAGAAGGTACCTAATTAATACATGGGGAATTGTGTGGAATGTCGTCTTACGGCATTGTAAATTGTCAGTGACTATATCATAGTTGTCAACCCCTTGAGATGAAAACGTACACCAGACCAATAAAAACCTTACAAAGACCAAAAAAAAACTTACATGAAAAAATGCATTCATACGTTATATAAGATCATCAGTTTTAAAACAACAAAATGTATACACAAAGTATTTTTACACATATTTACATAATTATTTACATTTCTGAAACTTTATTTCATTCTTTTTACTTGTGTTGCATTATATACAACACATGCACCTTTCGCACTTTTGAAAATGTATTCTGGGGTTTTAAAGTCTCTGCAGCAGGTGTCATTGTTTATTTTACATTGTAAAAACGATGCTACTGTGTCTGAATTCAGAGACTTCCTACATTCTGTATGTATTTTCTTCATCATCGAAAAAGATCTCTCACAGTCTGCAGTGTTCCTTCAGATCACATATGCCTGACGCCACCACTTTAATGTCTTTATTGCATATTTTACAAAAAGCATGGGATGATCCTAACTTTGATACATCTACAATGCCAGTGAAGACTTAAATCTAACAGCCTGAAACCTGCCACGACCTCGGTCAGTGTCTTCACGCTTTCGTTTCTTCGAGTTAGGCTCAGCCATTTGATGGATGAAATATTTCAACTAGAAGAAAGAAATAAAAAAAAAAAAATTAAAAAAAAAAATAAAAAAATAAAAAAAATAAAAAATTTAGATTTGATATGTGATAAATGAAGATCTCCCAATTACAAATGTGTTACGAATTTATATTTTTTCCCATAAACACCAAGATATTACGCCAGGAGCTATCCAAAAATTGAAATCTAAAAATAAAACAAATTGACAAAGTAGCAGTCCAGTCCATAAGTTTGTACGTCGTAAGCTGTTGATCGTTTCTATTAATTGCGTATCTGCTGTTTGAAAAGTAATGAATTTGCTATATGGTGTGCCGATTTTGGTCAAAACTGGATATAAACTGGCAGTGTTACATATTTTCGAGCCACGAGAATGACGTCACTCAGTATCTGTACTACTTCCGTCATGCTGGCAATGCATCTTCCTGTTTGCATTACGTAAACTTAATTCAAAAAAATGACAGCACGATAAAATCCCGGTGCTAAATTCAGCAGACTGTTTATTTTTAATTAGTATATTGTTAAACTTTTTAATAAATCGACTTTATCGCCACACAGAAAAGTCGGACGAATTACGGTTACACCACCATGACCGCCACACTATGAAAAGTATGAAAATTGATGTCTCCTGTATGCATTTGATAGATAGTAATAAATATAAATACTAAAATAATAATGTATAAAGTAAGAAAACATACTTACTACACAGGTAGTTGGTCACTATTAGACATCTGAGTGAGCGTCAAATTTCAGAGCGATAAATGACACGATGTTCACACACATGAGTTGAACCATGAAATTAAACTGTTTCATTATCAGACAAATGATAAACACGGTTTTGAATATGATTTGATTGGTTGTTTTAGGCCACCCTGAACTCGTTGAATTCTCGTTCGAAAAAGAAAATTATGTCCAGACTAACGGATTGATACAGAAGGAAATATATATATTATTTACGAAAAAAAACAACGTACACTAAAAAAAAACAAACAAAAAAAACCCCCAAAAAACCAAAAACATTATTTTACGAAAAAACACTTCACTGACCAAAATGGATAAAAAAAAACAAAAAAAAAAAAAACGTACAAATTACAGGTAAACCGTACTAGTTGACACCTATGCTATATGCGGATATAGTATCGAAACTAGAGAAAGGAGTCATCGAGGAGATGTATTGTGATCTGTGAGAGTTTCCATGTGTTGGGAGGGATTTTTCATTAGCTTTCCCTTGAATGAAGAGCCTGTGGTATATCACATGATGGAACTTGCTGAAGAAAAGCCTTTTAAGTGTGAAATATGCTATGAAAGGTTTAGCCTCTTCAAAACATTGAATGAGCACATGAATACACATGCAGGAGAACGACCATTCAAGTGTGGATTATGTGATAAAATATTTAGTAATACTACAACTGTGACTTTGCACATGAGGACACATGCTGTTAAAATACCCATTAGGTGTGAAATATGTGATAGAAGGTTTAACCACAGTGGAAGCCTGGATATGCACATGAGGGTACATACTGGAGAACAACCATATAAGTGTGAAGTGTGTGATAAAAGGTTCAGCCAGATTGGACATTTGAACACGCACATGAGGATACATACTGGAGACAAACCATTCAGATGTGAAGTATGTCATAAAAATTTTTGTAGAAATGAAAGTCTAACGATGCACAATAGAATTCATACTGGAGAAAAACCTTTCAAGTGTGAAATATGTCACAAAATGTTTACTTACAAAAAAGTCATGAAGCGGCATATGATGACACATACTAAAGAAAAACCATTTAAATGTGAAGTATGTGATAAAAGGTTTAATTGGCTAGGAGGTTTGAGACAGCACAAGATGATACATACTGCTGAAAAACCATTTAATTGTGAAGTGTGTGATAAAAGTTTTAGCCACAGTCGAAGCCTGGATATGCACATGAGGGTACATACTGGAGAAAAACCATATAAGTGTGAAGTATGTGATAAAAGGTTTAGCCAGGGTGATTATTTGAATACGCACATGAGGATACATACTGGAGACAAACCATTTAAATGTGAAGTATGTGATAAAAACTTTTATAGACGTGAAAGTCTAACGAACCACAATAGGATTCATACTGGAGAAAAACCATTCAAGTGTGAAGTTTGTCACAGAGTGTTTACTTTCAAAAGAGTCATGAAGCGGCACATGATGACACACACTAAAGAAAAACCATTTAAATGTGAATTAAGTGATATAAGGTTTAAGTAGCATGGAGCTTTAAATTGGCACAAGACGATACATACTGATGAAAAACATTTAATTGTGAAGTGTGTGATAAAAGGTTTAGCCACATTGCAGTTCTGAAACAACACATGAGGGCACATACTGGAGAGAAACCAGTTAAGTGTGAAGTAAATGGTTGAAGGTTTAGTTGCAGTGATTTTCTAATGAAGATTCATAATGGAGATAAAATTTAAATGTGAATCAGTGATTAAAATGTTTAGTCACAGTGAATGTCTAATGATGCTATGAGGATACATACTGGACAAAAATTATTTAACTGTGATGTATGTCTAAATATTCACAGTGCAAGTCTGAATCAGCACATGAGACATACAGGAAAAAAAAACATTTAAATGTGAATTGATGATAAAACCTTAAGCTTGAGTGGGAAATTTGAGGATGCATACTGATACAAAAACATGTAAGTGCAAAATATGTCATTGAAGGTTTAGTCTCAGTGGAACATGCATTGAGCACATGAGGAGACATATTGGAGAAAAACTATTAAAGTGTGTGATAAAATGGTTATCCGCAGTGGATCTCTGAATCAGTATATGAAGACACGTAATGGAGAAAAACCATTTCATTGTTAAGTATATGATGAAAGGTTTAGTCAAAGTTGAAATCCGAATCAGCGCATGAGGGCACATGTACTGGAGATAAACCATTTATATGTCATGCGTATAATAAAATGTTTCATCAGAGAGGATAGTGATTTACATGAGGACACATACTGCTTGACTTGAATATTAGGAAGAAGTGACTTCTATTTGAACAGAACACAGAAAGAAGTGGGAACAAAACAAGAAACTATATATATATATATATATATATATGCAGAGGTCTTGCTAAGGTTTTAAAATTTGGAGTCCAGGACTCCTATTTTGGTAAAAATAGGAATCCCACCAGCAAAAGTTGCAGCCCCCATAAGCATATAGATGCTTCCTAATAAGGTCACTAGCAGATGATATTCTGCCGATTTTACCTTGACGACAGGCAACCTGGCAGTTTCTCCTATATGTGAGCACCAAAACTGACCATTTTGAACAAGGCACACTGAAGCAAAATCAACTTATAAATTACAGATATAGATACTAACAGCAAGTCTGATTTGCATTCTATATATGTATTTATGTAACAGTATCTTGAGAGTGAATGAATTTATTTCAGCTTCCAAATGCCATATAAGTTCAACGGTAAATCTTTCAGCATACCAAAAATATGGCTGTTGATAACATCATTTGGGAACTATTGCATAACTGAAGTGGGTAAATGTTCAAATGAGAAGAATGAGTGGATGTCTTCAAGTTTAATTTTCCAAATTCTTTACACCAGTGACATATAGCTCTTGTTTGTCCATTAGCGTGAGACTGAATTTTGTCAATTCAAGGAAAGGCCTCATTCCAGAGACTAAACCAGGCATCACGCACTTTCTTAGCTTGGATACTGATCCATCCAAACCATCAGTTCTAGCAACTTCAGCACTCTTCTGAATCTCATTACAGTTTTCGTTAATTTGCAGTTTAACCCCAAAATATGTATCCAAATTTTGCAAACAGCATTTTGTCTAAGTCTCGACATGTGTTTATTTTGAGGTCATTTGCACTACTTTTGCTACACTAGGAAACAAATAGAATAATGAAAGCTAAATTTGTTCATTTGGTGTACTCTTAGATTGACCACATGTACAAAACTGGGTCTTTCTGTCTCTGAGTTCAGTCATTGTTAATGTCAGCATATTTTCACACCACTCAGCAGCTAGTTGAAGTCTTTGAAATGCTGCCGAGCTATTGCATCATGTTCTTTTGATGTACTCATATAATGACAACATGTACATCTTGGGGCCTTTCAGCCACTGACTTCTGTCCTTGTAAATATCAGCACAGCTAAAATGATCAATAAAGTTGTGTTTTGCAGACACAACGATGTCCACTATTAAGGTTCACTTATGGTTTGCAAGTTTGCAACTGATTTTATAAAGAAAATAACGCAAACACTGCAGTTCAGATCTTCAATTTAAAAAGTAAATTAGAAAGTGCTCTTCACCAATTATATTTTTAGAAAACAAATTACTATTTACATATTGATGTTTAATTTTGTAACAGAAGCTGGTATATTTTCATCATTGTACAGTAGCCTAACTTCAGGAAATAAAGCAGTGATATCTTGCGTGGGAAAGGGTTAATGGTCAGTTTGCTTTTAAAACACATGCCTGTGAATGTGCAAGAGTTTGTTTGTCAGCATAATTGGTATCAACACTGCATATATTCATTTTCCGTTTGTCTAAAATACAACTTTCAGAACATCCTGGCTACAGTGAGGGAGCATCTCAAAAGTCCTAGACTACTATCAGTCATTGTACATCTAAACAAATCACAGGGCAAAGTCATTTTTGCTTTCTTAACAGAAGAAGATGAAGTTTACATTTTTCAGGCGACCTAGTCGCTCACTTCACCTGATGGCACAACCCCTGATACTGGAGAAATCTATTAAGTATAAAGTATGTGATGAAAGATACAGTGTCAGTGACATTTCCCATCCCATAAATTCTCTATTGAATTGTCGCAACTTGTCACCACCTAAGTGGTATTACATTGAGTCATACATGTAAGAAATTGATATGAAAATGATTTACTTTCTGAGAAGTTGCAAGTATTATATTTACTTTGTCTTTACTCTGCTAAGAGATGCAATGAAACAATGTAGTGTTGATGACATTTTACTTTGTACTCACCATTTGCATTGCTGGTCACATGACTACACAAGATCTCACAGCCTACATGTCCATGACATCTGAGGTCCAATATTCATGTGATATCAACAATATAACCCTTTCCAATGATGTAAAAAAAAAACTGAAAATATTAAATGAAAGTCACATACTGATTTTAGTTGAATGAAAGAACTCATAATTCTGAACATATTTATTGCTAGAACAACAGAAACCAGTCACTAATTGCAGCAACCTTGACCAAGCCAGTCATCAAGCAGACAGTACATGTCAATGTAGTAGTCTTATGATCCAAGAAAACCATCTTTGACATATGCTCTATTCTTGATAAAATCTGACTTCAAGTTGCAGCAACAGCAGCATTTTTCTGAACTTCTTGTTGTCTATCAGTGGATTAAAGACATAAGTGTAAAACTCAGATTAAATGGGAACATGAATACACATACTGTAGAAAAACCATGTAAGTGTGAAGTATGTGGTAAATGATTTACTCCAACTGGAAGTCTAAATACTTGTATAGAAAAGAAATTGTAGACCTCATTTTGATCAATATCCCATTATCAATAAACACATGTCATGAAACAGTGTTTGTATTGCCAGTAGCATGTGGCTGTATAATTATTGGTACATGATACATGTACTTAAATTAGCTAGATTTTGTCCTGCATGAGACAACATACTTGCTAATTATTGTGCTAATGTTGCTAAGGGACGAGGCTTTTGATGGGGAAATGAAAACCTAACAAGAGAAAAGTTTTCACAAACATATTTGCAAGATATCTCACCTTCAACTTCTGGCCATATTTTTAGTTTCCAGAGATTGTAAATTTGATTTGCATTTTGCATCAGCAATGATAGCCTTCATAAGCAAAAAGTACTTTTCTTCCTGCAAAAAAAGAACTTTCTTGGCACAATAAATGTGTTCCAATCACCGATCACTTTGGAAATTGCAACAATCATCCAATTCCATTGCTTTTATTAAAGTTTGTTGTTGATTTCCTTTGACGAAAGGTGCAGTGATTTTATTGAAGATTGTAGCTGGCTTTCTTTGTTAATGTGACAGCAACATCAGATATTTGTGTAAGAGAATATAAGCCAGAACTTGCAGCTTGTGTGACCTATGGCTTGTGTCAACATATACATTTATATTTATCTTGAAGTCAAAATTGGGATGACAGATTTGGTAGTAACAGTAGACCACTTGTCCAGGACTTTGCATTTTCATCAACAAAGGCCGCTTGTTGTCACAAGTGATATCGATAAAAGTGGGTAGGTCTTTAATAATATATGTAGATTGTATGAATAGCATCACAACTGGAAATAAATAACAAACTGGATTCTTGAAATTTGTACTAAATTTTCTTGTTTATGCTCTTATATGGAAGTCAGATGTCTCCTCAGCATCCTTTTTTTCTCTCCCATGTACATGGCTCTTATAACAAGTAATGTGTTAATGCAGTGAATTTAAATCCTATTCAGTTATATATAGTGATGGGAATCAGTCAGAATTGAATAAATGATAATTGGTTCCACTTAACCGACTGATAATCAATCAGTTGCTAAGAGCAGATTTTTGTTTTTATTTTTCATAAGTTATATCTTTGTTCAAGAGCTCAAAGTGTTCATAAATGTACAGAAGGAATCTCTTTTAATTACATGTATACTTTAATATGATAATAATATGATAAAAATATAATTTTTTTTATTGTTACATGATAGCAACTTCCTATGGCTGATCAGTTTTATGTAACTGAAAAACTGTTGCAATCCTCCATTCAGTGGCATCACTAGGGGGGTTCTGACTGCACCGGGTGACACCATCAGAGGGGGTGACACCAAACTGACAGTCTATAAAAAATTTTGAATTTTTGTGCAGGTAGGAGTTCCATAGGGGTGACACCGTGAGTTACCGCACATGACTGTCTATAAATCTTTTGCATTTTTGTGCAGGAAGGAGGCCCATGGGGGTGACACCATGAGTTAACACAATTTCAGTTGACTCGTCGTCACCATACAGTTGCGATACAGAATTTCAGCGGCAACCGTTATCAGCATTTGAACCTGTCTCTATGGATTTAGTACGTACAATCGTGATGAAGAGTGCACCAAAGTCATGTGAACTGGATCCGATCCCGACGTCACTGCTGCTAGAGTGCTTGGATCCAATACTGCCTTCACTAACTGATGTTATTAATACCTCTCTCTCAACTGGCGAATTCCCATCATTTTACAAAACTGCCATTGTAAAGCCTCTGCTGAAGAAACCAACACTCGACCATAATGATTTAAAGAACTACCGCCCAGTTTCTAATCTGCCATTCATGTCAAAAATCTTAGAAAAAGTTGTTCTATCCCAACTTGTATCTCATCTGAATTCAAACAGTCTTTTTAGCAATGTACAGTCTGCATATCGCCCTTGCCACAGTACTGAAACTACTCTTCTGAAAGTAGTCAATGACCTTCTCTCTGCTTTGGATAGCGGAAAGATTACAGTCCTCACTCTCCTTGACTTGTCTGCAGCATTTGACACAATAGACCATGATATATTACTTCACCGTCTCCAGCATGTATTTGGCATTCACGATACAGCCTTACTATGGTTCAAGTCCTACTTGGTCAACAGGACACAAATTGTGTCCGCAAATGGAAAACACTCCAGCCCAGTCGATCTATGTTGTGGTGTTCCACAGGGGTCTGTTCTTGGACCTGTTCTCTTCATTCTATACACTCAGCCACTCTCAAGTGCCATAGATCATCATCCAGTGTCTCACCAATTGTATGCTGATGACACCTAAATATACAAATCTAGCCACCCAACTGAAGCTGAAGCTACCATCCAAGGCGTAGAGAGGTGCATTTCCGATGTGAAATCATGGATGACATGTAACAAGCTGCAGATGAATGATGATAAACTGAAGCCATTCTGATTACAACACAAAGACTTTCTCATTCACATCCTTTACCTCAGACAATAAATATCAGCAACACCAACATTAAATTCACACAGTCAGTACGAAACCTCGGTGTCACTCTCGACAGTACTCTCTCGTTGCACCAACATGTCATGAACATATGTAAGGCTGTATATCTTGAGCTGAGA
>JAECUM010010931.1:0-68051 GCA_016617855.1 Megalonaias nervosa | reverse complement strand
GACTGTTTTCCTGTCCAATGTGTCATCATGCTGTAAGACTGTTTTCCTGTCCAATGTGTCATCATGCTGTAAGACTGTTTTCCTGTCCAATGTGTCATCATGCTGTAAGACTGTTTTCCTGTCCACTGTGTCATCATGCTGTAAGACTGTTTTCCTGTCCACTGTGTCATCATGCTGTAAGACTGTTTTCCTGTCCACTGTGTCATCATGCTGTAAGACTGTTTTCCTGTCCACTGTGTCATCATGCTGTAAGACTGTTTTCCTGTCCAATGCTTCATCATGCTGTAAGACTGTTTTCCTGTCCAATGTGTCATCATGCTGTAAGACTGTTTTCCTGTCCAATGCTTCATCATGCTGTAAGACTGTTTTCCTGTCCAATGCTTCATCATGCTGTAAAACTGTTTTCCTGTCCAATGTGTCATCATGCTGTAAGACTGTTTTCCTGTGCAATGCTTGATCATGCTGTAAGACTGTTTTCCTGTCCAATGCTTCATCATGCTGTAAGACTGTTTTCCTGTCCAATGCTTCATCATGCTGTAAGACTGTTTTCCTGTCCAATGCTTCATCATGCTGTAAGACTGTTTTCCTGTCCAATGCTTGATCATGCTGTAAGACTGTTTTCCTGTCCACTGTGTCATCATGCTGTAAGACTGTTTTCCTGTCCAATGCTTCATCATGCTGTAAGACTGTTTTCCTGTCCACTGTGTCATCATGCTGTAAGACTGTTTTCCTGTCCAATGCTTGATCATGCTGTAAGACTGTTTTCCTGTCCAATGCTTGATCATGCTGTAAGACTGTTTTCCTGTCCAATGCTTCATCATGCTGTAAGACTGTTTTCCTGTCCACTGTGTCATCATGCTATTTTACTGTTTTCCTGTCCAATGTGTCATCATGCTATTTTACTGTTTTCCTGTCCAGTGATTTGTCATGCTATAGGACTGTTTTCCTGTTCAATGATTCGTCATGCTATCGGACTGTTTTTTCTTTCCAATGCTTCATCATGCTGTAAGACTGTTTTCCTGTCCAATGCTTGATCATGCTGTAAGACTGTTTTCCTGTCCAATGCTTCATCATGCTGTAAGACTGTTTTCCTGTCCAATGCTTCATCATGCTGTAAGACTGTTTTCCTGTCCAATGCTTCATCATGCTGTAAGACTGTTTTCCTGTCCACTGTGTCATCATGCTGTAAGACTGTTTTCCTGTCCAATGCTTCATCATGCTGTAAGACTGTTTTCCTGTCCAATGCTTCATCATGCTGTAAGACTGTTTTCCTGTCCACTGTGTCATCATGCTGTAAGACTGTTTTCCTGTCCACTGTGTCATCATGCTGTAAGACTGTTTTCCTGTCCAATGTGTCATCATGCTGTAAGACTGTTTTCCTGTCCAATGTGTCATCATGCTGTAAGACTGTTTTCCTGTCCAATGTGTCATCATGCTGTAAGACTGTTTTCCTGTCCAATGTGTCATCATGCTGTAAGACTGTTTTCCTGTCCAATGTGTCATCATGCTGTAAGACTGTTTTCCTGTCCAATGTGTCATCATGCTGTAAGACTGTTTTCCTGTCCAATGCTTCATCATGCTGTAAGACTGTTTTCCTGTCCAATGCTTCATCATGCTGTAAGACTGTTTTCCTGTCCAATGTGTCATCATGCTGTAAGACTGTTTTCCTGTCCAATGTATCATCATGCTGTAAGACTGTTTTCCTGTCCAATGTGTGATCATGCTGTAAGACTGTTTTCCTGTCCAATGCTTCATCATGCTGTAAGACTGTTTTCCTGTCCACTGTGTCATCATGCTATTTTACTGTTTTCCTGTCCAATGTGTCATCATGCTATTTTACTGTTTTCCTGTCCAGTGATTTGTCATGCTATAGGACTGTTTTCCTGTTCAATGATTCGTCATGCTATCGGACTGTTTTTTCTTTCCAATGCTTCATCATGCTGTAAGACTGTTTTCCTGTCCAATGCTTGATCATGCTGTAAGACTGTTTTCCTGTCCAATGCTTCATCATGCTGTAAGACTGTTTTCCTGTCCAATGCTTCATCATGCTGTAAGACTGTTTTCCTGTCCAATGCTTGATCATGCTGTAAGACTGTTTTCCTGTCCACTGTGTCATCATGCTATTGGACTGTTTTCCTGTCCAGTGATTCGTCATGCTATAGGACTGTTTTCCTGTCCAGTGATTCGTCATGCTATCGGACTGTTTTTTCTTTCCAATGCTTCATCATGCTGTAGGACTATTTTCCTGTCCAAGGTGTCATCATGCTATTGGACTGTTTTCCTTTCCAATGCTTCATCATGCTGTAAGACTGTTTTCCTGTCCAATGTGTCATCATGCTGTAAGACTGTTTTCCTTTCCAAAGCTTCATCATGCTGTAGGACTATTTTCCTGTCCAAGGTGTCATCATGATATCGGACTGTTTTTCTGTCCAGTGATTCATCATGCTGTAGGGCAGTTTTCCTGTCCAATGTGTCATCATGCTATAAGATGTTTCCTGTCCAGTGATTCGTCATGCTATAGGACTGTTTTCCTGTCCAATGATTCATCATGCTGTAGGGCTGTCTTCCTGTCCAATATGTCATCATGCTATAAGACTGATTTCCTGTCCAATGATTCATCATGCTGTAGGGCTGTTTTCCTGTCCAATGA
The DNA here is from genome assembly GCA_016617855.1 of Megalonaias nervosa. Lineage (NCBI taxonomy): Eukaryota > Metazoa > Mollusca > Bivalvia > Unionida > Unionidae > Megalonaias > Megalonaias nervosa. Next base: position 65,401 of record JAECUM010010931.1, on the reverse strand, counting down.
TTCATCATACTGTAGGGCTGGTTTCCTGTCCAATGTGTCATCATGCTATAAGACGTTTCCTGTCCAGTGATTCATCATGCTATAGGACTGTTTTCCTGTCCAGTGATTCATCATGCTTTAGGGCAGTTTTCCTGTCCAATGCGTCATCATGCTATAAGACGTTTCCTGTCCAGTGATTCGTCAATCTATAGGACTGTTTTCCTGTCCAATGATTCATCATGCTGTAGGGCTGGTTTCCTGTCCAATGTGTCATCATATTATTAGACTGTTTTCCAGTCCAATGCTTCATCCTGCTATGAAACTGTTTTCCTTTCCAACGATTCAAATTTCTATATGTCTGTTTTCCTGTCCAATGATTCAAAGTTTTATATGGCTGTTTTCCTTTCCAAAGCTTCAAAGTGCTATAGGACTGTTTTCCTATCCAATGATTCAAGTTTCTATTGGACTGTTTTCCATGCTATAGGTCTGTTTTCCTGTCCAATGCTTGTAATGCTATAGGTCTGTTTTCCTGTCCAATGCTTTTAATGCTGTAGGGCTGTTTTCTTTCCTAATTTCAGAGCAACAGGAAGAAATGCTGCTTGGAAAAGCCAACAAGTCAAAGAAGAGATCATTAGAAGACCTTTTTCGGCCTCCAATTGATATAACGTACAAAGGAACTTTCAGTAATGTATGTCATACCGAATTACATGGTTCACATACCTGCAAAGAATGTGTATGATTTAATCATTACTTTTTAATATAAAATTGGTGTCCATGTTGATCTAGGTGTGAACATAAAGTTTTTGAATTTGAAGTTTCTTTCTCAAGGAAATACTTGTAGTTTCATGAATCCTGATTGGAGCATTTAGTTGTGGAGAGTACTATTTAACACTTGAAAATGTGAGATATTGTAGCCTGCTTTTTAAGCTCCTTTAACTTGTTTAAATTTTTGGCATTTAGCTGCAGTTCACTGAAACTTGCTAAAACAGGCATTCAACTGACAAGTTCATTGATTACACATATCGTAGGTCTCGTTGAAATACGTTGTCTGATCATGATACCTTAGGAGAACTACTACTACTTTACAAATCCAGTCCTCCCATGGTAAAACCTTTTAGCTTAAATCAAAAAGTTAATTGCCCTCCTAGGTGGCAGTTAGATAGAGTGATCTCTCTTTGATACTGGGATTGGCACCAAATCCTGCGAATACTTTAGTGAATACTTCCGCTTGTGCTGAGCAGCATGCTTTCTACAGACGGAGGCCACATAATCTGCATTAAAATATTTTGGAAATTTTCAACCTTAAAGCAAGTTGAAGGAGTGTTCTTTCTGAAGGGAAGTATACTCCTTTAAATTTTCAGCTTTAATTTTCTTACTTAGATGACAAAATTTCTGGCTTTTCAGTATCATCACTTTGCCATCCTCACACACTTAGGCACCCTTGGTATGTACCTGCATGGGTCGCATGTGTATCCCCTCACATTGCTATAGCTGTATTTAAGTAGGTGCAGGTCTGGTGTGTGATATAGAAAATTCATATAATAATGCTGAATAATCTGCTACAGTTTGATACATACATGTGAGTTTTCTTTGTTAATCTAGTTTTAGTGTCCACTTTGTTTATACATGATGCTTTACTGATTTTACCTGTATAGGCTGACATTTGGCCTTTCTTACAGGTAACATTGTCTTAAAATTGATATTAGTGTCCACTTCATAAGTATTATTAGTGATATGTAAGTGCATTTTTATATGTGTGTATTGTGTGTATTACAGAAAACTCAGTTATTTTGCTGTATAGTCTCTGCAGTGGTTGAATATGTACAGGTAAGTTTTATATCCATAGTTTAGTTTTAGTGTCCACTTCATGGTCACTATCATTGATTTGACTCATCAGTATTAAACTAAGTAACAGAAAGAAGCAAAACCAACAAGTTTGTTAAGCTTAGCAAATAATTTAATTCTCAAAGTTATAAAATGAAAATTTAAGAGGAACTTACATGGTTTTGATCTAAATACAAAAATAACCCTAAATGGCTATTGCAAATTGAAAAGAATAGAGTGTTCCAAATGAATTCCAATGAATTCCAGATTCTGAATGTGCTGATACACCAGTATCCTTGAATGTGCTGAAGTGCCTAGCATTGTTGTTGTTGTTGTTGTTGTAGGGTTTAACACCATTTTTCAGCACACAAAAGGCTATACATGGCAGCCAGTATTAATGGTGGAGGAAGAACCGGGGAAAACCCTGGAAAGAACCACTGACCCACGAGAAGCTACTGGCAAACTTTCTCACATACCCACATTGGCCGAATCCCAGACTCAAACCCACGCAGACTGAGGTGAGATGGCAGTGATCCATAACAAAGAGCGCTTTAGACCACTCGGCCACTCGGGGCCCCTGCCTGGCATTGTCCAGAATGTCTTTGAGTGAATTCATAATAATCCAGAAATGTAGCTTTTAGACTAGACAGTTATATGAGCACTTTGTAATTCCAATAATTAATTTAAATAAATGATTCCTCTCACATTAAATCTAAGCACAACATTAAATACACCAGCAGACTGATTATAAAACAAGAACAACACTAGGAAATAGGAATAAGAATAATTTTTCAGTTACTCTAAGTAGGATTCATTTACGTGACTTATTTAACAATACTTATGTCAAAATACACCCTACCTGACATCTATCACAAAACTCAACCATCAAGTGAAAATTACCACAAACTTGTCAAGAAGTTCATTATCAAGGCTGAGTTTAAAACTAGTAAACACCTAGTTATAGCTCTATCTAAAAATACAATCTTCAGTCGTGGATCAAAAGTCAGACACTAAATACAGATATATATATATATATATATATATATATATATATATATATATATATATATATATATATATATATATTTTACTTAATTGTATAGGCAGTCAATTAAACTTTTCTACAGACAGCTTTTATTAGAATTGATATGTCAGTGTCCACTTTGTAAGTGTTAATAGTGATGCTCCAATACTCAGCCTATATAGGTGGCCATGTGCACCCTTGTACAGGTAATTGTCATTGTGTGTAACTCGGCACACACACTCTGAGTTCCTATAACATGATGCTTGCCACCCTTCACTGTATATATTGTGTGCACTTTTATGTCTTACAAATTTAGGCCATCAACCAGACCAAGTGTAAGCTTTGTAAACATTGGAAATACAACTGACAACCACTCTACATTGTTATGACTCTATAGATTTAAACTAAGTAACAGAAAGAGAGAAAACCACGTTTAGTAATATTCAGCAAATAATTTATTTCCCTTGAATGCAAAGTGAAAATTTTAAAAGAACTTACAGTATTGTGGCTTTAAAGTCTAAAAGTTCTATCACAGGTCGAAAGGTATAGATTATTCTGAATGAATTCCAGCAGTGTTCCAAATGAATTCCAATTTTGAATTTGCTGATGTACCAATAGCCAGGAATAGTGCAGATGTGCAGAAACATCTTGATATAACACAATGATATAATCCAGAATGTCCTTGAATGAATTCACAATAATTCCAAAATAGTAATTCCGTCCTAAATCAATGAGCACTCTGTTATTCCAGTGAATAATTTAAAGAAATTAAATTCTATCAGCTGAAATGCAGCTTAAATTGTTTCCTCTAAGACTGATGTTAAGATATGGAATAAATGATTCTGCTTGCTTATATACAGACTTATGACCAACAAAATGCCCTGGGCATAGGCTATTTATGATAGAATTTCCATCAAAATGTAAACAAAATTTGTTTCTATAAAATTCTGGGGTCAGAATCAAATCTGTGTCTAGAAGTCAAACCTAATACAAATTTTTATCATCAAATAATAATAATCTTCCTCTCAAATAATAATAATCTTCCTCATTTGCTGTCTTGCACTTCTGTTGTATGGACTTTCTTCTTGGATCTCATACCCCATCACAGTGTCATAAACTGGACAATGGCATGCCACCTATGATGGCCCTTTCCACTATGACTGGACTCTGCCATATGACTCTTACCTCAACAGGTCAATCAATTACAGGTTGCACAGCTGATCGTCCATTGTCAGCCACCAGAGAAACTATCTTTGTCCAGTTTGCTGAAGCCATGTAATAGAGGCACTCACAAGGATCAGCCTAACCTGTATAGTGCCACATAGCATTTACTGCAGATGATGCCAGCTTAGTGCTGTAGTACCCAGTGATGTCTCTTCACTTTGTTCTAAAGCTTTTGGCACTCAAATGGAGCCTGTACTGAGCAACCATTTTGAAGTTACAATATCTCACCACCACAGTTGATTGACCATTTTAAGTCAAAGACAAGTGGCCTTTATGGACTGCATTGGAGCAAGATCAAGATTAAAGCAAGACCACTGAGATATTATCTTGCACAGAAGTAGATTAAATAGCACTGTTCCGTCAAAACTGGAGCCTCTCATGTTTCAAATCGCAACAGGTCGCTCCCACAGTTGATTTTACCATTTAGCCAGTGATGGAACATCCTTGTTTCATCTGTATGGACTGGTTCTGTGGACCAAATATCCTCTAACCCATCTCCACAAATAACATCCTTGTTTCAGCTGTATGGACTGGTTCTGTGTACCAAATTTTGTCTAACCTATCTCCACAATGTTCACAAAGATACAATGGCACTGATCTGTCAAAACAGGACTCTGCCATATGTCTCAAATTGCAACAGGTCACAACCACAGTAGATGTTACAATTTATGTCAAAAGATGGAATGCCCTTGTGCAGTTTGCCTACTCCATATCAGAAGGCACTTTCTTGGATCAGCATGGGTCATTCCATGCATCAGGTGCACATTTTAGTGCCCCAGTACACATGGAATATGGAGCCACTGCATTCTCATGCTTTGTCACTCAGAGTGAATATTTTCTGGTGATCAGATCTGAACCAGAACATTCTGCGAGCATGGTGGGCCACTCCTTTAGATTGTCTTCACCAGTTTCATCTGATATTGCACAGTATTCATCAGCGTTACTGTGTCCAACTAGGCATGATGAAGTATGCTCACAAGTTTCATCTTCATTAATATATCTCACTGGCAAGAGAATACTCTGCCTTCCAAGCATCAGCATTGCCATGTCCACCTAGGCATGATGAAGTATGCTCACAATTCATTAATAGATCTCACTGGCAAGAGAATACTCTGCCTTCCAAGCATCAGTTAAGGAAGTCTTTCACTTGTTGCTACCATAGTTTCACTCTCCTTATCTGTCAACAGATTGGTCCAAAGTTCCAGCATTTGTTGACATGCTAATCAATAAATACCAACAAGTTTTCAACTGTTATCACTGTTGGGTCAATTGGCTGACTTGGTAGAGCATTACAGATGTATAGCAGCCACGGGAATGATGAAGCTCTAATCAGTAAGCACTTCAGATGCCATCTTGCATGGTGCAGTAGGGACCGGTTATTGTGAAGTACAAATCCCATAACCTGCTACCAACATCAAGAATTTGGCATAGTTATTGGAGATATGATGGCTTTGTTCAATCACTTTCATACTCTGCCATCTCAATCTGACCACATGAGGTCAATAATGAAGCCGATGGTGCCTATTATGTTGAATTATGAGCCAGCTTACATTGATCATCATCTTGTATGCCATCCCAACGCACTGTTAATGCTCAGTCTACCCATAATGCAACAATGCACCGAGCTTGTTCTTGGGCCAGTTGTACCACATTGTCTACTTAAAGTGGGCGCTTCTCTGGGGAGAGAGTACCGTTACACAGTCACCTACATCCTGAATCATCATGATAGAATCTCCTGTCAAATGTTTTAGTTCACACATCCAAAGGCATTGGCTTTGCGCCTAAAGTGGATCTATTGTAGGTGCTAACCTGGCTGAATAAGACACTTTTTGAACTGATCTCGAGGGCTTCATTTTTTCACATCTCATCTAACACCCACTTCTTACTTGCACTAGTAATTAGCAAGAAACATGCTTTATTAATTGACCTGAACTACTTGCAGTTCTGATAGGATGTGAGAATAAAACTCATGATGGCCTCAGCTTTGTTTGCCAAGAACGTGCTGCCATTCATGGGGAATTCCTGTATCAAGGCGAGATCACTCTAACTGCCACTTAGCTTTTTAGCCTGGGAGGGCTGGATTTGCAAGTTAATAGTAGTTCTCTTAACATTTTATAATTGGGTAAGTATTATTGAAGAAACTTAGTTTACTGGAAATAATTTTCTTAATTATGCACTGGTAGATGAGTACTATTCCCTCATGGTAGAAGTAGGTCAGTATGCCTCATATTTTATACTTCGCTGACTTGGGATAAATGTTGTATTTAATTTTTATTTCTCGTGCACTGTTCATGCTGGAAACATGACATTGATGACGGTTTGCTTCACTGTTAGTACCACACCCATACAACAAAAGCAAATAATTGTTTTTGCAGTTACTGTATGGCAACATGAGTTTTTGGCATGCTATCCTCCATAGAATAATTATTACAATTCTATTGTCTTAAACTAAGTAACTAAAAAGAGCGAAAACCAAGAAGTTTTGTAAAATTCAACAGATAATTTATTTCCCTAGAATACAAAGTTAAAGTGTAAACAGAATTTTAAGTAATGTGAATTAAATCCCAAATAATCCTAAAAGATTTATCACAAGTCCAAATGTATAAAGTTCCAACTGAATTCCAATGGTATTCCAGTTAAATTCCAGTATTGAGAGAATTCCAATGTCCTAGACCCAGACCCAGACCCATAGCAGTCTGTTTAGGTATTTGACACATGACCATGTGGTTTTTGTATTTAGCTGATGACCAGATTGATTTTTCTTACTTTATAAATGTTAGTCTACTCAGAATGCCATTTTTAACCAATGCATTTGTAAGTGGGAACAGATATATTTATGTAGTGGTAAATGTTTATTGACTATTCATTGTATTTTGTGAAATGTTAACCTTTATAGGTTTTACTGTTTATTGTACATATCAGTGAGTGTAGGAATTAGATGAGAGAACTGCATGTGAGGCCTCAACATGTTTTTCTTACAGGTAGTTGAATCTGATTGCATGTCTAAAAAATGACACTAGACTGTACCTCATGACACTAGATTGTACTTCAGTCAAGAGTGATTCTGTCAGTCTAATTAACTGAATCAGTTTGGTATGATTTGTTTTCCTTTCTCAGGCCAAGGAAGCAGGAATGTCACAGCACCGCTGGTTGATGGTGAACGTTCAAAATGTTCAGGAGTTTGCCTGTCAGGCACTTAACAGAGATGTGTGGAGCAATTCAGCTGTCAAGGCTATAATAAAAGAGCATTTCATTTTCTGGCAGGTGAGAACATTCTATTTTGTATTTTTGTGGCAAGGGTGTAAGGTGTTTCCCATGTCTGTACTGCCCAGCCCATCATATCTCATCCTGGCCTATCACAAAGTTTAACTTTTGATGGATCAGTACTTTTGGTGTGAGACTTTGCATTAATTAGATTTTCATCATTTTCTGGCAAAATGTCATGGATTTAAGACCCCTCTTTCACCAAGACCTTTATTCTTTGATTTAAAAACTCATTTCAAGAGCAGATCTAACCATTAGCACTTTTCCTTGTAACATTATAGTGGCATTGATAGGATCAGTCATTTAGACCACTCTTTGTTTTTCGCTTAGTTGAGAAAGGGTTGTTTTAGCTGATGAAGACTCAAGGATGTGGCTCCCACAGCCAGGGGAATGTGTGGGGCATTGGCTCAGATAGAGCAGTTGGTGTGCATTTGGGATATCTGTGTTTCAGCCATGGTCTGGCTATGCACAGTTTTACCACTGACAGATCATTTATGTACACAGTAATTATATCAAATACTTGATGCATACCATTAGTAAGTGAGTTCCATGATTGTATAAAGAAATGAATTATTAACCAGGTCACACAAGCATGAATTATTATATTTATTATATATGTTATGAGAAATATTGGTTTGCATCTCTGTTTCATCGTCAGAAAAATACAGTAGTTGTGCTGATTGTTTTCATGCTGAGTGAATGACCAAATATTGCCAACCATAATAGTAAATAATGTTATTGAGTCATCACAGTTTGTATGTTCTGATGCCATACAATAAAGTTACATTCTACCATTGATGCAGATGGTGTACATAAATGCAGTATATACCTGCTTATAAGTTGATGTTTTTTTACTGAAAATTCAATACATGCAGAGGAGGAGTCATCTTATAAGCGTGACATACAAAAACATCTGATTGATCTAGGGTTAATGTTTGCAGCATGTACAGATACTGTAGATTGAAATAGTTTTACATTTTCATGCCACTATTCCCATTCAGAAATGCATACATTGCATGCACTGTGTTTATCCTTTTCTTGACAGTATTCATTACACAATGCTTGCATTTAAAAATATTTGGATTATACTAATTTTCAAAATATTTTGGGTAAATTAAATAATACACACAACAAAGTTCAGTGTCTGTCAGTCTTATTTACTAGCAGGTATATTGCTGATTTGATACTTGTTCAGTGACAAGTAGATTCCTACAACTTCTTGTGCATGTCTGACCTTAATCCCTTTACACCCTGTTTGTTTTCATACATGACAACCCTTTGATTGAGCTGTGAATTTGATACTTGTTCAGTGCCATGCAGCCGAGTGGTTATTTGAGCTCCTGTGATCTTGCCACACAACTGACACCTATCAAGTTGCATTCTTTAATAGATTTCGCAGACTGTCAGAGTGTCACAGAGCCCAAGCTCAGCCTCCACATAATTCCCCACATATGACAGTAACAACACGGAATCGGAGTCCAATGATTATTTACGTAACATGATTGTAAGTACTCAGTTGACATGAGTCATTTTGATATTTAAATATGATGTAAGTATGTATATATGTATGTATGTATGTATGTATGAATGTATGTATGTACGTATGTATGTACATATGTATGTATGTATCTATGTATGTATGTACATATGTACGTATGTTTAATGGCACCTCAGCACAGTGATGACCATAGTGCCAATTAAAACTGAAGTTCTAATTCTGTAAAATGAAATGTTGCAAAGAAGCATTAGGAAGATAAACACTTCCAGCAGATGTAAGATAAAAGAGACCCAAGTGGGCATGATGTCAGTCATATAGCTTGCAAATCTTAACAGTTGACCATGTCACTAAGCAGGCATATTTAGTATTGTAAGAACACAACCATATGTAAACTATCTCTGAAACTTTATATCAAATCATTTTCACCTCTCATACTATATAAGGTAAAGGCATATTTGGTATTCATAGATCTCATACCTCATTGAACTTACCCAGCATCTTGATGATGTAAACCAGTTTACCAAGATTTATCAAAACCAGATGAGAAATATAGTTTCTAGGGACATAACGAGCTCAATCAGATGCAGATCACAACTTTAGTACTTGTAGATCTCGCTTATTACAGAACAGTATGTGCAAATTGCACATATTAGAGAACAGTATGTGCAGGTCTCACTTATTGCAGAACAATATGTGCAGATCTCACTTATTTCAGAACAGTATGTGCAAATCTCACTTATTTCAGAACAGTATGTGCATATCTCACTTTTTACAGAACAGTATTTGCATATCTCACATTTTACAGAACAGTATGTGCAGATCTCACTTATTTCAGAACAGTATGTGCATATCTCACTTTTTACAGAACAGTATTTGCATATCTCACATTTTACAGAACAGTATGTGCAGATCTCACTTTTTACAGAATGGTATGTGCAGATCTCACTTTTTACAGAAGAGTATGTGCAGATTTCACATTTTACAGAACAGTATGTGCAGATCTCACATTTTACAGAACAGTATGTGCAGATCTCACATTTTACAGAACAGTATGTGCAGATCTCACTTTTTACAGAACAGTATGTGCAGATCTCACTTTTTACAGAACAGTATGTGCAGATCTCACTTTTTACAGAACAGTATGTGCAAATCTCACTTTTTACAGGACAGTATGTGCAGATCTCACTTTTTACAGAACAGTATGTGCAGATCTCACTTTTTACGGAACAGTATGTGCAGATCTCACTTTTTACAGAACCTGTCTAAGACCAAGATAATATTAGTTGACTTAAGCTAGAGCAATATTTGATTGGAATTTGGTCTCCACAATTGTAACAAGTTCAGCCAGTCATATACAAAATTAAGTTGTGAATATGCTTATTATAGAAATTATCAGAGATCTTTGATGGCGATAAGTCCATATTGCAAGTTTGAGCAAAATCACATCAGAAATATGGCCTCCAGAGGGTAACAGGCAGTTATTAACAGAAGGATGATACATGGCGGATGCCAGCCATACGGTAAGCTTACTTGGTCTTGCAACTCGGTGAGCTTAAAATTGCACACATGAAGCAGCTGAAATCTGCCTGATAAAGTATCAGACTGTGCTAAAATTCTGTGCTATGAAATAATATGAGATACATTATATATTAGCTGGTAGTGCAAGACTGACTTGGTATATAAAATTTAGTTGCAGCATCTGTTTGTCAGTCTGTGATAATGTTTTGTCATTTTATCTCTTTTTTTTTGCAGAAAGCCATTTGAGTTTGTGTTTTGGTTCTGTTTCAATGGTACATTGTATGTTGTCAGTCATGAATCTGTCACTATTTTGGTATATAAAAAAAGCCATTGAGAATTTGATCAAATGTTATGGAAAGCAGTATGGCATGAAGGCCCTTCAAGTTTTTGCAAATGATGGTAATCAGCCATCAAATATGGTCACAATATTACTACAAAATTGAATAACAACTTCTTCAAAATTCCTAAACAGATTCTGATCAAATTTGACATAAATCATCCTGGAAGGTCTTAAAAATAGTGATCAAATCTAACAGAAAAATCCTGGAGGATCTAAAAAATAACTGATCAAGGCGTTAAAAATACTGATCAAATATGACAGAAATCATCCTGGAAGGTCTTAAAAATACTGATAAAATTTAACAGAAATCATCCTGGATAGTCTTAAAATACTGATCAAATTTGACAGAAATCATCCTGGACAGTCTTAAATGTGCTGATCAAATTTGACAGAAATCATACTGGAAGGTCTTAAAAGAACTGATCAAATTTGACAGAAATCATGCTGGATAGTCTTAAAAATAATGATAAAATTTGACAGAAATGAGCATGGAAGGTCTTAAAAATACTGATCAAATTTTTGACAAATGACTCTGGAAGGTCTTAATAATACTGATTAAATTTGACAGAAATGACCCTGAAATATCTTAAAAATACTGATCATTGACAGAAATCAATCGGGATAGTCTTAAAAATAGTGTTGATCCGATTATAGATTATAATTGATAATCAGTTGGTCGAGCAAACCAATAAGATAATTAATTGTGAAACTCCATAATTGATTGTGCAGAAGGGGAGACTACTTCATTTTAGTTGCATGCAAAACACAAAGTTTAGTAAAACTCTTGTGTAAATGGTAAACTGTATAGGACTTACTTTTAAATTTGGACAAATATTGTCATGATTACATGATTTTGTTTTTAAATGGTTGAATTAAAACATTTAAACAATTCTTCATGATTTGTTTCAATTTACATGTAAACTCCTTCGATTGTAGTATTAGCAAATAGTGACAAACAACAAAAGTATATATCATTTTGTACTTTAACTGATAGACACATCACATATGAATGAAAGGGTTTTTGGGGATTGCAGCAGTTTTCAGTTACATAAAGTTGAACAGCCATAGAAAGTTGCTTTCTTTTAACAAAGTTGTAGAACTAAAATAACACACAGAAAAAAATGTAACATTTTTATTGTGTTAAAGTATACATGTCATTAAAAGAGATTACTACTGTACATTTATTAAAATTTTGAACTCTTGAGCAAAGATATAACTATTTCAAATTTTTTAAAAATTTGTTAATAGTAACTTATTATAATCAGTTATCAGTCGGGGAAGTGAAACTGATTATCAAATATGAAATTCTGACCAATTCTCATCAATACTTAAACCTACTGATCAAATTTGACAGAAATCATTCTGGAAGGTCTTAAAAATGCTGACTCATACCACAGTTGAGGGATATTTCACACTAGTTCCTGCTCAGTAACAACTCTGGTAACTTATATTTGTAATTTCTTACCTTTCAATTACGTTTAATTAATATTTATTCTATTGTGTTTCATATTGGTGTTACTGAATTTCAGGTGTATTATGACAGTGAGGAGGGCAGAAAGTTCACCCAGTTTTATAAAGTACATGATTGGCCTTACGTTGCTATACTGGATCCACAGACAGGTTGGTTTTCATGTATAGAATCTCTCTGGTCACGAAAGTATTAAAAATAGTTTTCGTGGCAGTATATTTATCATTCAGATGAAAGATTATACATCTTGTAGGATTGGAATAAAAATTTGTCTAGAGTTACTTAAATATCAGTATCATATGTAGCTGTTCAAAGAAGTTCATCTCGAGAAATCTTGTCCATGCAAAGAGATTTTCAGTCTTTGTCTGGGTTCGAGTCTCAGGCTCGGCCAATGTGGGTACATGAGTAAGCTTGCCAGTAGCTTCTCATGGGTCAGTGGTTCTTTCCGGGGTTTTCCTGGGTTCTTCCCCCACCATTTATACTGGCCATCATGAATAGCCTATCTTGTTCTGAAAAATGGCATTAAACCCTATAACAACAACAACAACAACAGTCTTTATAGGCTGTATGTATGAATTAAATGATCAATTAGTAAACTATGTATGGATTAAAGGATCAATCAGTAGATTGTATGTATGGATTAAATTATCGGTGAGTAGACTGTTTGTATGGATTAAATTATCGGTTAGTAAACTGTTTCTATGGATTAAATTATTGGTTAGTAGACTGCATGTATGGATTAAATTATAAGTTGGTAGACTGTATGTATGGATTAAAAAAATCAGTATTAAATGGTTAATTAGTAGACTGTATGTATGGATTAAATTATCAATGAGTAGACTGTATGGATTAAATGATCAGTGAGTATACTGTCTGTACGGATTAAATGATCAATGAGTAGACTATGTATGGATTAAATGATCATTGAGTAGACTATGTATGGATTACATGATCAATGAGTAGACTATGTATGGATTAAATGATCAATGAGTAGACTATGTATGGATTACATGATCATTGAGTAGACTATGTATGGATGAAATGATCGATGAGTAGACTATGTATGGATTAAATGATCAGTGAGTAGACTATGTATGGATTAAATGATCAATGAGTAGACTATGGATTAAATGATCAATGAGTAGACTATGTATGGATTAAATGATCAACGAATAGACTATGTATGAATTAAATGATCAATGAGTAGACTGTATGTATGGATTCAATGATCAATGAGTAGACTATGTATGAATTAAATGATCAATGAGTAGACTATGTATGGATTAAATGATCAATGAGTAGACTATGTATGGATTAAATGATCAATGAGTAGACTATGTATGGATTAAATGATCAATGAGTAAACTATGTATGGATTAAATGATCAATGAGTAGACTGTATGTATGGATTAAATGATCAATGAGTAGACTATGTATGAATTAAATGATCAATGAGTAGACTATGTATGAATTAAATGATCAATGAGTAGACTGTATGGATTAAATGATCAATGAGTAGACTATGGATTAAATGATCATTGAGTAGACTTTGTATGGATTAAATGATCAATGAGTAGACTATGTATGGATTAAATAATCAATGAGTAAACTATGTATGGATTAATGATCAATGAGTAGACTATATGGATTAAATGATCAATGAGTAAACTAAATATATATATATATATATATATATATATATATATATATATATATATATATATATATAATTATGAGTCAGCAGACTATGTATGGATTAAATGGTAAATTAGTAGACTGTATGTAACAATTAAATTACCAGTTAATACACTGTATGTATGGATTAAATTATCAGTTAGTAGACTTTATGAATGGATTAAGTATCAGTTTTATTCTAGTGTTCTTTATTTAATAGAATTTTTTTTCTGTAATGATTCAGCAATGTAAATATTAATATTCTGTTGTAGGTGAAAATTTGGTGATTTGGAACAGTTTGGATTCTGCTTCCTTCTGTGATCTTGGTAAGTTTATACTAAGTAGTTTTATTAGTTGTGTTTGTGATTATAGCAATTTTAACACAGTGTTGGCTGTATCACGGCAAGGAAGTGGGAGCTTAGTCCCATTAGCAAGGATACCCTGGGGCAGCCAACAATTTGCAGATGCATAATAACATCAAATGTAATTCAAAATCGTTTCACAAGGATGAATCATAAGTTTAGATTGGATGATGAATAATTCCAAATCATTTCACAAGGATGAATCATAAGTTTAGAACAATGCCAGATATTTTCACAAGGATGAATCATAAGTTCAGATTGGATGATAAATAATTAAAAATCATTTCACAGGGATGAATCATAAATTCAGATTGAATGATAAATAATTAAAAATCATTTTATAATGAATGAGATGACTATCTGTTTCACCAATTAAGAATTACTTTACTTAATTGCTTTTATGATTTTAAAAATAGTTTCATTATGGTTTTTCTTAATTTGCAGAATATTAAACTATAGCAATTGAGAAACCTGACAAAGATATTGCAATCAGCCCATTGTTGCAGCATTCAGTGCATCGATCTTCAAATTAAGTCACAGGTCACATCCCATCATGCTATAAATAAAGATCATTTATAAACCAAATTGTGATGAAAGGCCATTTTTAATTGGAAGGAAAATACACTGTAAAATCTAAACAATAATTATTTGGTCTTTTATGGCACAGCACCACATGTAGGTTATTTATTGCTGAATCAACAGGATTAACGTGCCTTGCCCAAGGACACACTATGGTTTACTGACCCAGTCTGATCTGTTGTAGAATTCAAACTTACACCCTTTTGATTGTCAGAGAGGCATACTTACCAATGAAGCACAATGGCTCATAAAATTCATATAATAGCATAATTCTTGTTTTAAAAATAGCAGTGGTCATATGTGTATAGCAAAGGTCACATGCTTATTTTACAATGAAATTCATCAAAATAGCAGAGGTCATATGTGCATATTTTACAGTGAAATGCATCAAGATAGCAAAGATCATATGTGCATATTTTACAATGAAATGCATCAAAATAGCAGAGGTCATATGTGCATATTTTACAATGAAATGCATCAAAATAGCAGAGGTCATATGTGCATATTTTGCTGTGAAATGCATCAAAATAGCAGTGTTCATATTTTTGCATAACTTTACAGGGAAATGTATCAGAATTCAACTGATTTTTTTTAAAGTTTATTAACTTGACTTAACAGTATAGTACATGAAAATGGTTGAGAAAGATAATAACTGTTCTGGGTTTTGTAAATAGATAAATAGTTCTGCTGATCATGTTATCAAGACATGCTAACCATCATCGTGTACAACTTTGATTTTCTTTCAGACACAGACAGACTTTTACATTCACTTCAAAAATACCACATGGCCTGTGTTAACATTTTTATTGTATATGCTTATTTTCTACCTGTGTTTATTTGCTACCTGTGTTTATTTTCTACACCTATGTTTATTTTCTACCTGTGTTTATTTTTTACCTGTGTTGATTTTCACTTATTTTCTACATATGTTTATTTTTTATATTCACTTATTTTCATGTATATGCTTTTTATTCAGTGAATTTCAAAGGTATAACTGTTCCATGGTATAACTGTTGCATGGTATAACTGTTCCATTATATGACAGTTCCATGGTACAATTATTCCATTGTATAACAGTTCCATGGTACAGCTATTCCATGGTACAACTATTCCATGTTACAGCTATTCCATGGTATAACAGTTCCCTGGTATAATTGTTCCATGGTACTATTGCATGGTATAATTGTTCCATGGTACAACTGTTCCATGGTATAAGTATTTCATGGCATAACTGTTCCATGGTATATCTGTTCAATGGTATAGATTCCTCAGAAATAATATATCATTGGGACATATAAATTGAAGATTGATAATTTGGTTTATAACATCCTGAGACAGAAGTGCAGCTTCATTTGGTTATTGGAAGTAGGCAGCAAGAGCAAACAGATGGCAATCAGATCTAGACCTGCAGTTTGATAGAGATTATGTTTATTTACTAATTCACATTGGATTTAAAATTATCATTATGTCATAGACCCAAAGAGGTTATGGGATGGTCTATTTTCCATTGCCAGACATATGTCCATCCATTATCACAAGTTTGCTGTAGCTACTCCTCCTAAACTACTTGGAGGATTGCCATGAAACTTCACACACACACACACACACACATACACACACCTAACTAGTCCTAAATGAAAATGGTGCCACTTGGATATCAAATATGGGTACCATATTGTCCATCTTTTAAATCTTGTCATCACTACTTCTCATAAATGGATGGTGACATCAGCATATGGTTTTCACTAAAACACTTCATATGATGTTTACTCAGTCCTAAATTAAAATGGTAGCAGTTTGATGTCCCATATGGTAACCACAGTGGCATTTTGGAAATCTTGTTGCTACTCCTCCTGAACTAAAAGTCATATGGACAATGGTCATATCAAAATATCTTTTTTCACTTAAAGACTTTTTATGATGTCTAGTTGGTCTTAAATGAAAATAGTGCTATTCTAATGTCCAATATGGCCACCTCTACAACTATTTTGAAAATCATCTCATCTCCTTGTGAATGGACAGTCATATCAACATATTGATTCTTCTTCAGATTTATTACCCAATCATAATATCTTAGGAGAACTAATACTTCAGAGATCAGTCCCTCTCAGATATATTACCCAATCATAATATCTTAGGAGAACTGCTACTACTTCACAAATCAGTCCCTCCCAGATCTATTACCCAATCCTAATATCTTAGGAAAACTACTACTACTTTGCAATCAGTCCCTCCCAGATATACTGGGTGTTACCCAATCATAACGTCTTAGGAGAACTACTACTACTTTTCAAATCAATCCCTATTTTTTGCTAAAAGTTATCTGCCCACCTAGGTGGCAGTTAGAGAGTGATCTCCTCTTGATACACTTAAGGCACTTCTTCCACGTGTTCCAAGTTGCATGCCTTTGACAGAAAGAGAGCCTTCGCAATGTATTACCAGTTTTCTGGAAGTTCTACCAATGAGTTGGAGGAGTCTTCACTTTAAATAGTATACTCCATCTAATATTTCCAACCCTTCTTTATTTCTTTGAGAACAAAGTTCTGTCTTTGCAATATTATCACTTTGCCATCATCACACTCATAGTTCTAGCTGTAATTAAATAGATGTTCCAGTCTGCTGTTTGATATTGAAAACTCATAATATTGCTGTAAAATTTCCACTACAGTCAGATACATGCAGGTACTAATCTAGTCTTAGCCTTCTATATGCCATACTTCACTGAATTTACCTGTTTTGGCCATTATTCGCCTTTCCTAAATGTAACATTGTCTTAAATTGATACTGCAGTGTTTACTTCGTAAATATCAATAGTGATGTTTAAGTGCATACACTGTATCAGCTGCCATGTGTGCTGTTTTTGCAGGTAAACATGTTTATATAGGGTATTGCTCTCTGTATGGCCACTGAGTTCATATAAACAGGACATGTGCGGGGCTACTACACCTGTTTACAATTTCTGCTAGATTTGTCTTAAAGATTAGACCATGAGCAAGACTAAATGCAAGATCTGTAAATGTTAGAAATATGTGACTGACAAATCTTTCAATGACACACAGCAGTTGGCACACTACATTGTGGCCATGGGCTCTATATTTAATGTAGTTTCTATGGCAATCTTTCAGCAGGCAGAACACAGCTAATCTTCTCCCATCCCAGATCCCACATGACATGTATGGGTGTCTGTATTCAGAATGATATGCATCTTAAACAGAGCTGCCCAACATACCCTGGCCAGTGCCATAACAGCAGCTATGAACTCAACTGAGGGAACAAGATGCAGTGCTCTCTACCTCCACCTTTCTTAAAGACCACCATAAGGCCAAGTTATGCTCATAACCTTTATCATCTAATCTCCTCTTTAATGATCAGGTTGATAAAATCCACAAACAAGCCACCAAGGAGACCAGTTTCTCTCCCTCACTGTCTCAGCTACAGTGGAAGGATTCACAAATGAAATCAACAAAATGAATGCCACTAGGACACAGGTCACTGGGAAGCAGTCCTGTAGAATCTACAACTGTAGAAAACCAAAGATCTGCTGAAAAGGAGTAGACATGAGGCAAAGAGAGAGAAGTCATTTTCACCAGTATTTCTGTCTGTGACAACCTCCCTATATAAAAAGATGACATTGTCTTTAGACAGTGGATATGCCCAAGAACACATACCACTGCAGGCATCAATACCTCAAATACCTTACTTCCTACTATGACCCTTTGATGAGAAACCATGACTCTTGGACGAGAAACAGTTAACACCAATTGCAATTCACCGCTCTGGTGGCCTAGTAGTTAGAGCGTCCGCTTCGGATGCGGGAGGTTGCGGGTTTGAACCCCGGCCGAGTCATACCAAAGACTTTAAAAATGGAACTAACAGCTGCCTCGCTTGGCGCTCAGCATTAAGAGGTTAGTGTTAGGACTGGTCAGCCTGGTGTCAGGATAATGTGACTGGGTGGGACATCGTGCCACATGTCTGCGGCATGATGCCTCAGTGCTAGACGTCACTATAAACTGTCACACTGCAGACATCATAGCGGTATGACTGAAAAATTGTTAAAGCTACGTTAAAAATCTAAATCACACACACACCAATTGCAATTCCATGATCGATGACTCCTTGCATCATCATGGAAAGGAGGATATCAGACAAATCAAAGACCTATTCAATCTTCTAATTTCAGTCACACACATCCAGATACATTGGTACTGTGCTCAAAGATCAGGTAACTTGTTTGATGAAGAAACCTATTTTTTCTTGTAAAATAGGTTTCTTTAATAATACATGATCAAAACACATATACACCTTCACAGCCTTAACGCAGTTACATATAGATAGAGTTCCTCTTGCTCCAGCAGTAACTGACGTATTCACATGATTTGGTGCCAATCCCTGTATTAAGTCAAGATTACTCTAACTGCCACCTTTAAGCTCAAACATTTAAGCCTGGGAGGGGTTTTTATGTGAGGTGGTAGTAATTCTCCTAAGGTATTATTGTCGAATAAGTATTATTAAAGAATCATATTTTAGAAGAAAAAATTGGTTTACACAAAAAGACTTCTTATGATGTCTAGTTGGGCCTAAATGAAAATGGTGTCGATCTACTGTCCAGTATGGCCACCACGGCAGCAAATTTGAAAATCTTGTTAGTAGTTTGTTATTACAAATCCTTAGGAATGGATGGTCATATTAACATGGGATTTTCAATCAAACACCTCATATGCTGTCTAGTTGGTTCTAAATGCAAATGATGACAATATGATATCCAGTATGGTTACCATGTCAGCTATCTTGAAAATCTTGTTGTTGCTACTTCTCCTGAATGAATTGTCATATCAGCGTGGAGTTTTCAGCAAAAGGTTTCTTATCATGTCTAGTTGGTCCTATATGAAAATGGTACTAATCTGATATCTGATATGGGTGCAGAAGTAGTCAACTTGAAAATTATTTATGGCTTCTTCTTCAGAACAAAAAGTAATATTGCCATGGTGTTTTCTTTGGTTGGTTTTAACTGAAAATGGTGCCAATCTGGTGTCCAAAATGGCCACCACAGTGATCATCTTAAAAATCTAGTTATTGTTGCTCATTGTTAATGAAAAATAATAGTCCCATGTGGTTTTCACCATGAGATTTCTCATGAATGTTTCAGTTGGTCCTAAATTAAATGGTGTCTATCCAATGTCCAATATGGCTACCACCGTGGCCATCTTTAAAATATTGTTATTACTACTTTCCTGGATAATGGACATATCAGCATGGGTTTTTAGAAAGAGTTTTTTTATGATATCTGGTTGGTTCTAATGAAAATGTTGCTGATCTGGTGTTCAGTTTGGCCACCATGGCAGCCATCTTAAAAATCTTGTTATCTCTACTCCTGATTGAATGATCATATAAATGTGCGTTGTTTGCTGAAAAATTTCTTATGATGTCTAGTTGGCTGTAATGCAAATGGTGTTGATCCAACTTCTAAATTTATATGGTTCCACAATGGCCATATCTTTGAGGGACTTTCATCATTATAATTATTGTCATTAAATGGGGAAGGCAGACTTTACTTTTCAAATAATTTTGCATAAAAGAGTATCATTTCTGGTTGAGAAGTTACCAAAACATTCTTTTCTTCTATTCCAGTCACAGAATTCCTCTCACAACACCCACTCATAGATACAGGATTTTCCACACCTGCCAAACAGAAGAAAAGGGTAGGGAAAACAAAATCAGAAATAATGTTCTTGTGTCTAATTTTCAGTGCTTTTATTTGGGACAAACATTACTTTTCATCACTTTTGAAATCATTCTGTCTTGAATTATTGTTCTTATCAATAATACAGCATGTAAAGTTGATGGAATCATACTTGTTAAACAGAATTTTTGAAAGAATAAAGAATCAGTGTATAGATGAACTTATATAGAACCTTTATTAGATTCAGACTGGACTATGGTTGCATTGTTTATGTCTGAGCCAGAAAGTCTTATTTAAGAATGTTTGACTGAATCAGGCAGTATGATTCATGCTGGGAGTGTTTAGGACATAACAAATTGAACTGAATGAGTCACTCATATGACATTGCAGATAAACAGTATCTTTAGAGTATGCTGTAAAATTAAGATCCAACCCATTAAACCCTGCATTTGTGTCTTTTCTCCAACCCAACTACAGAACTTTATACAAAAATAAACTAAATGCCATTCATGCTTATGGTATTAGATTATCTTCATAATAATAATAATGAGGACTTTGTATAGTGCCTAATCTTTAGAAGCTCTAAGCACTTCACAACATTTGACAACACTTAAAAAACATATATAATGATATGATTACAGAAATAAAAACAAACACCACGAAATTAGAAAACAGAAAACATGCTGTAAATATTTAAGGTAAGGAAACATTATTAGGTCTTTAAGTCTGTTCTTGCAGTTGAAATAGGTGAGTTTTAAGAGCGCTTTTGAATGAGATCACTGTGTCTTTGTGTCTAAGTTCAGTGGGCAATTTGATGTTGCTGGGCCCTGGTATGCAAAAGAACGTTGTCCATATGATTTCATTTTCATAGTGGGAATAATGAGAATATGAGTGTCAGAAGAGGCGCGTAAGTATCTTGCTGGTGTGTACACATGAGTGAGGTTGGATAGGTATGTTGGACTGGAGCCTGTTAGTGAAACGTAGCACAGAGAACAAATTTTGTGTTTAATTCTGGATCAAATGGATAGCCAGTGTAGGGTACAGAACAGGGGGGAGGCGTGCTCTGATCGTGATACTCTAAGGATGATCTGAGAAGCTGTGTTTTGAACTCTTTGAAGTTTCTGGAGTAGATATTGAGATGAACCAGACAGAATTGAGTTACAATAGTCCAGTCTTGAAAGTACTAAGGAACACACAAGTGTTTTAGTGGCATCAACTGAAAGATACTTGTGAATGGAGCTGATGTGTCTCAGCTCAAGATATGCAGCCTTGCATATGTTCATGACATGTTGGTGCAATGAGAGAGTACTGTCGAGAGTAACACCTAGGTTTCATACTGACTGTGTGAATTTAATGTTGGTGTTGCTGGTATTTATTGTCTGAGGTAAAGGATGTGAATGAGAAAGTCTTTATGTTGTAATCAGAATGGCTTCAGTTTTATCATCATTCATCTGCAGCTTGTTACATGTCATCCATGATTTCACATCGGAAATGCACCTCTCTATGCCTTGGATGGTAGATTTGTATATTTGGGTGTCATCAGCATACAATTGGTGAGACACTGGATGATGATCTATGACACTTGAGAGTGGTTGAGTGTATAGAATGAAGAGAACAGGTCCAAGAACAAACCCCTGTGGAACACCACAACATAGATCAACTGGGCTGGAGTGTTTTCCATTTGCAGACACAATTTGTGTCCAGTTAACCAAGTAGGACTTGAACCATAGTAAGGCTGTATCGTGAATGCCAAATACATGCTGGAGATGGTGAAGTAATATTTCATGGTCTGTTGTGTCAAATGCTGCAGACAAGTCAAGGTGAGTGAGGACTGTAATCTTTCCGCTATCCAAAGCAGAGAGAAGATCATTAACTACTTTCAGAAGAGTAGTTTCAGTACTGTGGCAAGGGCAATATGCAGACTGTACATTGCTAAAAAAGACTGTTTGAATTCAGATGAGATACAAGTTGGTTTAGAACAATTTTTTCTAAGATTTTTGACATGAATTGGAGATTAGAAACTGGGCAGTAGTTCTTTAAATAGTTATGGTCGAGTGTTGGTTTCTTCAGCAGAGGCATTACAATGGCAGTTTTGAAAAATGATGGGAATTCCCTGGATGTGAGAGAGGTATTAATAACATCAGTTAGTGAAGGCAATATTGGATCTAAACACTCAAGCAGCAGTGATGTCGGAATCGGATCAAGTTCACATGACTTTGGTGCACTCTTCATCACGATTGTACGTACTAAATCCATAGAGACAGGTTCAAATGCTGCTAATGGTTGCCGCTAAAATTCTGTATCGCAACTGTATAGTGACGATGAGTCAATTGAAATTGTGTTGTCAAGTTTATCTCTAATGGTTTGTACTTTGTCACGGAAGAAATTTGCAAACAGGTCCGGAAGATCGACTAGAGAGAAGGTAGTTGGAAGTGGTGTACATTTGTTCCTTGACATTAGCTTGTTAGTAATCTCGAATAGCTCTTTGCAGCTGGAACTTTCTGTGATCTTGGTACTGTAGTGGGCTGATTTCGCTGCATGGACTATGTGACATTCTTCTTAGCAACTTCATAGATTTGCTTATGAATAGTGAGTCTGGTGGAAAGCCAAAGCCTCTCAGCTTTACGGCGGTCTCTTTTAGCAGTGCAAAGCTGGTCCATAACACTGCTATACCATGGAGAACACTTTTGAATTGATACTTTGCACTTGGTTGCTGGGGCATGTTTGTCAAGCAACGAACGCAGGCATTTATCGAGTTGTTCTGCAGTAGGAGGTAAGCTAGTTGTTAGGTTTGCTTGGTTGTCATGCATTAGTTGGGTTCTATTTATCATACGGAGGTTTCTCATAGTAGCAAATAAAGGTGGAAGGTTAGGGACTGATACGTCAGGATGGCATATAATGCAGAGGTGATCTGATGCAAGTTCGTGGGACACCAGGGAGGACTGTAGAATATTATCATCAGGTCTATAAAGAATCCAGTCTAAAATGTGACCATGTTTATGGGTGGGTTGGCTAACTGACTGTTTGAAGTTTAAAACGTGAATGGAATCAAGGAGTTTTGATGTGTATGGGTTTCCAGGACAGTCAAAGTGAAAATTGAAATCTCCAAGAATAATCGGGTTGCCACCTGTCGAATTTGCATACTCCAGGATATTCGGAAACTGCTCCAGAAAGAGAGATTCAGTCAGCTTGTTTTTGCTACTAGGAGGAGGGCGGTAGAGGCAGAAAAAATGGACTGACCTTTGTTCCAGTGTGAGTGTGGTTTGGACTAGTTCAAATGATGTGTGGTAGAAATTGAAGGTTGTAGTGTGGTTAAGACAGTTGATCATGGAGTTTTTTGTGATGACAGCAATTCCACCTCCGCGAGAGTGGTGGGGGAATGACTTGATGGAGTAACCGGTGGGTGTTAGATCTGCGCACTTGGGGTCATCGCCTGATGTTTTTAGCCATGTTTCTGTCAGGAAAAAGACGTTGATATTCTGATTGTTGATAAAATTAACTATTTCTGTGCGCTTTTCCGGTGGTCCTACTGATTGGGCATTGAATAATGTGATGCGCAGTGATATCTCTTGGATAGTTGACACAGAGGTTGATGATTTAATAGGGATTTGAATTAGGTTATCTAAATTAAAAGCGGAATTTTTAAATTTCTTTGCCAGAAAGGGCAAAAGGGATATAACTGGAATTCTTCCTATTCAATGCCGGCCAGCTTTGAAACATCGCTTCTTTTTTTGCTTCCGTTTACATTTAAGGAATGATGAATGTAGTCCCAGGTCGTTTAGTCTAGTGCACAATGTAGTGTGGAGAGCCAAGGAGTGGTCATTTAAAGCAATTAATGAGGGTCCATCATAGCATAAACGGGTGGACTGGCGAGTATCACGTGATGGAGGTTTGTTCAACAACAGAGGAAGTTGTAGCAGTGAAGCAAGACAGCTGAGAAAAAGTCTAATTTTTCTTGTTTCCAAAACAAGAAGATGAAGAAACACTTCAAATAGAACAGCCAATGCATGATGAACACAATAACGCAGACGAAGACAGACAACAAGCACATATATCATGAAAAACTGCACAAAAATCTGGGACAGCTGCTTCAAGCCAGTTATAGCGGCCATCTTGAAAATTGTCCTGCCTTGACATTACAGATATTGGGGCCTTGAGTGGCTGAGTGGTCTATGGATAACTGCCATCTCACCTCTGTCTGTGTGGGTTCAAGTCTTAGGCTTGGCCAATGTGGGTACGTGAGAAAGCTTGCCAGTAGCTTCTTGTGGGTTGGTGGTTCTTTCCAAGTTCTACCTCCACCATTTATACTGGCCGCCATGTATAGCCTATCTTGTGCTGAAAAATGGCATTAAACCCTGTAACAACAACAACAATACAGATATTGACCTTGACAATGCAGATATTGACCTTGACAATACAGATATTGACCTTGACAATACAGATATTGACCTTGCAAACATCCAAAAGTTATGTGTATCTGTAACACCACTTTGACACATAATACAAGCCAAATTACTTTTTACTCAGCATGAAGGAAAAGAAAATCTGAGACAAATCCATCTATTTGTATTTGTCATTCATCATATAAAGAACTTCTTTCCAAATGTAAGAATTACACAAGAATTTATACTGATGATCCAGAGAAAGGTGAAAAGGCTGCAACAGCTTTCATTAGTTGAAATCACACTACAAAACTTTGTTTGCCAGATGTTGTGTCAGTATTTTCAGCAGAAATCAAGGCAGTAGATCTTGCCCTGAAATATTGAAAACTTAGTCTTCTCTGTTTCACTATTAGTACATCAGTCACACCACAGTAGGAAGTTGGAAAACTCATTAAACATACTGAATTGTGTACCTCACACTATGTAATATACTGTTGGTTACCCAATCATATTGGTATTAAGGGTAGTGAAAGAGCAGATGGCGCTGCCAAAATGGGTTGAATCTCTGCAACCATAGAATGTTAAAATGCCTTACACTGATTTCAAATCTTGCATCAAAAACGTCTTATTTAATAAGTGGCAGGCATCATGGAATGATACTGTCAGTATCATTCTCCACATGATCAAACCCTCCTTGAATGAATGGCCTGCAGTCTACAGTACCATCCACAAGGAGGAAGTTATTATTGCATTAATTAGAATTGGTCATACTTACACAACCAACTCTTACATGTTAAAGGGCAAAGATCTATGTGTTTTTTGCAATGAACCCTTTACTGTGAAGCAATTTCTGTCTGCTTTGATAATAATACTAATAATAATGTGGATTTAGTACAGTGCCTAATCTTTAGAAGCTCTATGCACTTTACAGTATTAGATAACTCACAAAACATATACAGCATATACAATGAAAAGTTTTCAAAAAGAAACACCATGAACTTGAAAAATAATAACATGCTGAAAATAATTAGGGAGTTAAACATTACTAAGTCCTTAAGTCTGTTCTTGTAGTCAAAATAGGTGAGTTTTAAGAGAACTCTTCAATGAGATCACAATGTCCTTGTGTTTAAGATAAATGGGCAGTTCGTTTCATGATCTCCACCCTGAATAGAATTGTTACAAAACTGTTCACATGAAGGAACTTACTGATATTGAAAATGTAATTTGTATTTTAAATTTTTGTGGATATTTATATGTTTCTCCTCTGTCCATTTTAATTTGGTACATCACTGATTAAATGTTTGGTAATTTGTATAGCTGTTGAAGGGATCTGTGTGTTAATTAAATGTTTAGTAAAACTCACAGCTGTTGAAGGGATCTGTGTGTTACATTAAATGTTTGGTAAAACTCACAGCTGTTGAAGGGATCTGTGTGTTACAGTAAATGTTTGGTAATTTGTATAGCTGTTGAAGGGATCTGTGTGTTACATTAAATGTTTGGTAATTTGTATAGCTATTGAAGGGATCTGTGTGTTACATTAAATGTTTGGTAATTTGTATAGCTGTGGAAGGGATCTGTGTGTTAATTAAATGTTTGGTAAAACTTACAGCTGTTGAAGGGATCTGTGTGTTACATTAAATGTTTGGTAAAACTCACAGCTGTTGAAGGGATCTGTGTGTTACATTAAATGTTTGGTAAAACTCACAGCTGTTGAAGGGATCTGTGTGTTACGTTAAATGTTTGGTAAAACTCACAGCTGTTGAAGGGATCTGTGTGTTACATTAAATGTTTGGTAAAACTTACAGCTGTTGAAGGGATCTGTGTGTTACATTAAATGTTTGGTAAAACTCACAGCTGTTGAAGGGATCTGTGTGTTACATTAAATGTTTGGTAACACTTAACTACTGCTGAAGGGATCTGCATGCTACATTAAATGTTTAGTAAAACTCACAGCTGTTGAAGGGATTTGTAGGTTACATTAAATGTTGGTAAATCGTATAGCTGTTAAAGGGACCTGTGTGTTACATTAAATGTTGGTAAATCATATAGCTGTTGAAGAGATCTGTGTGTTACATTAAATGTTAGTTAATCATATAGCTGTTGAAGGGATCTGTGTCTTGCATTAAATGTTGGGTAAGTCTTACAGCTGTTGAAGGGATCTGTGTCTTGCATTAAATGTTTCGTGAATCGTATGTAATTGTTGAAGGGATCTGTGTCTTGTATTAAATGTTTGGTGAATTGTATAGCTGTTGAAGGGATCTGTGTTGTGCATTAAACGTTGGGTGAATCATATGTAACTGTTGAAGGAATATGTGTCTTGCGCTAAATGTTTGGTGAATCGTATAGCTGTTAAAGGGATCTGTGTGTTACATTAAATGTTTGGTGAATTGTATGTAACTATTGAAGGGATCTGTGTGTTACATTAAATGTTTGGTGAATCGTATAGCTGTTGAAGGGATCTGTGTGTTACATTAAATGTTTGGTGAATCGTATATAACTGTTGAAGGGATCTGTGTCTTGCATTAAATGTTGGTGAATTGTATAGCTGTTGAAGGGATCTGTGTGTTACATTAAATGTTTGGTGAATCGTATATAACTGTTGAAGGGATCTGTGTCTTGCATTAAATGTTGGTGAATTGTATAGCTGTTGAAGGGATCTGTGTGTTACATTAAATGCTTGGTGAATCGTATATAACTGTTGAAGGGATCTGTGTGTTACATTAAATGCGTGGTGAATCGTATATAACTGTTGAAGGGATCTGTGTCTTGCATTAAATGTTGGTGAATTGTATAGCTGTCGAAGGGATCTGTGTGTTACATTAAATGTTTGGTGAATCGTATATAACTGTTGAAGGGATCTGTGTGTTACATTAAGTGTTTGGCGAATCGTATAGCTGTTGAAGGGATCTGTGTGTTACATTAAATGTTTGGTGAAACGTATATAACTGTTGAAGGGATCTGTGTCTTGCATTAAATGTTGGTGAATTGTATAGCTGTTGAAGGGATCTGTGTGTTACATTAAATGTTTGGTGAATCGTATATAACTGTTGAAGGGATCTGTGTGTTACATTAAATGTTTGGTGAATTGTATAGCTGTTGAAGAGATCTGTGTTGTGCATTAAATGTTGGGTGAATCATATGTAACTGTTGAAGGAATATGTGTCTTGCGTTAAATGTTCGGTGAATCGTATAGCTGTTAAAGGGATCTGTGTGTTACATTAAATGTTTGGTGAATTGTATGTAACTATTGAAGGGATCTGTGTGTTACATTAAATGTTTGGTGAATCGTATAGCTGTTGAAGGGATCTGTGTGTTACATTAAATGTTTGGTGAATCGTATATAACTGTTGAAGGGATCTGTGTGTTACATTAAATGTTTGGTGAATCGTATGTAACTGTTGAAGGGATCTGTGTCTTGCATTAAATATTGGTGAATTGTATAGCTGTTGAAGGGATCTGTGTGTTACATTAAATGTTTGGTGAATCGTATATAACTGTTGAAGGGATCTGTGTGTTACATTAAATGTTTGGTGAATTGTATAGCTGTTGAAGGGATCTGTGTGTTACATTAAATGTTTGGTGAATCGTATGTAACTGTTGAAGGGATCTGTGTCTTGCATTAAATGTTGGTGAATTGTATAGCTGTTGAAGGGATCTGTGTGTTACATTAAATGTTTGGTGAATCGTATATAACTGTTGAAGGGATTTGTGTGTTACATTAAATGTTTGGTGAATCATATGTAACTGTTGAAGGGATCTTATTCTTAGGTTTCATCATGCTTATTTTTTCTTTATTTTATAAATAGAAAACTTTCTCATCCAATAACCAACTCTTTTTTCATTGTTGATTGTGAATATACAAGTACAGATTTTCTTGTCTTTGGCAGTCATACAGTCTGCCATTCTCACAGTCTTTCATGAATTCAGTAATTCTACATTTTATATTTTTTTTTAAAAATTCAGGGTGATAATAAAATTGTTAGTTTTTTTTAACTCTAATTTTTTAGTTTTTATTATAGTCTAATTTGCAATATTGAGACTGCACACACACACACACACACACACACACACACACACACACTCTTCTTTAATCTGATCTATAATTCGCATCTTTCATATTTGTTCTTTTCTCTCAATTATTTCTGTGATTTAAATTTACTGTTTTCTTTCAATTGTGGCTAATTTATTATAGTGAACACCCAGTTTTTTAATGTGTCTTAGTTTCTCCATCAGATAGGGGCCCCGAGTGGTATAAAGCTCTCACTGTTACGGATCACTGCCATTTCACCTCTGTCTGTGTGGGTTCAAGTCTCGGGTTCGGCCAATGTGGGTATGTGAGAAAGCTTGCCAGTAGCTTCTTGTGGGTCGGTGGTTCTTTCTGGGGTTTTCCAGTATTCTTCCTCCACCATTAAACTGCCCGCCATGTATAACCTATCTTGTTCTGAAAATTGGCATTAAACCCTACAACAACAACAACATTCACCATCAAATACATTACCCAATCATTCTCTCTGCTACTTCCAAATCCTGCCCTCCCTGAAAGACAAAAAACATTTCTGCCTATGTAACTTATAGTCTAAGAGAAGTAACTCTTACATATTAACTCCCCTTTATTCCCATTCGGTGGCTACCAGTATTTCAGATGTAACCAGTTGGAACTTTTGCTTTTGACTGTAAACAGTGCTCCTGGAATCCATTTAAACATTTACTTAATTTTGACCATCTGCCATTTCTTTTCAGTGCTACATTAATTCAGAAAGATGTTATATACATTGTGCATATATTTTCTTGATTTCCAGTGAATTTATTTGTATTTTTGCAGTTATCATAACATTCATTATTGTCAGCGTGATTGTGACTGGTATCACTCAGCAAGAAATAGCTAACTGCTGTTATATTTCAGTTTATTGTGCTGTTTTAGGTTGTCTTGGCAATGCAAGTTCACCCTTCATTTAACAGTTTATATGTTTGTTTTATGCACTTGTATGTACATGTTTGTTTGTTCCTCTCTCTTTCATTACAGAGATGTCAACTAAAGTGCAGATGATTTAAAGTTGTGGAGGACAACCATGAGATGTGTTTGACCTGCACAAAGTGTTTGACATCACAGACATGTAATGTGTGTTCATTGTAGACAGAAGACACATGACCTAATGTTTTAAAATGGCATCTCAAGGGCTGTGAGAAAAAGCACTATAAAAATCATCAGCATGAAATTGCAAGTCTCCACCCTATTTCAGAATCGTTTTTGAATTTTATGGGGGATATCAAGAGGCCACCGGCACCCCTCCCAAGAAGATACCAAAAACAGTGCTAGTGGCACAGTGACTGCTGGTCCAGTCAGTGCCATGACAGTTGATTCCATTCAAGTATTGGAATTGTAATTGATTGGTATTTTACAGCAGGTGTTATTTTCAACGATATTGACGAGTAATTTTGATGAAAATATAAATAGGTATCCCACAGGTATAGGTCCATTTTCCCACCCATGCATGCTTTTGGAAATATTTAAGCTCAGTATGTGGGATTACTAATTGACTTCAAAGATGGGTATGTGGGATTACCATCTGACTTCCTTGGCCAGCTTGGCCTGCAAGTCATATATTGTGTGCCATGCAGCCATCCAGATAACTTGTATATGAATC
This sequence comes from Megalonaias nervosa, assembly GCA_016617855.1. Taxonomy (NCBI): domain Eukaryota; kingdom Metazoa; phylum Mollusca; class Bivalvia; order Unionida; family Unionidae; genus Megalonaias; species Megalonaias nervosa. The sequence goes on along the minus strand of JAECUM010010931.1, from coordinate 34,940 downwards.
AGCGGTCTTGTTTCTGCCTTCTCAGACTGGCAGGCTGGCTGGGTGTCTGCCCAACCATGTCTGTCAACAGTACTGACAGAGATTGCATCTTATGCCTAGCAGACCACATAGCTGATGGCTGGTTGCCAGCCAGACTGACCGACTCTGTGTTACATGGCTTTTTTGAGCCTTCCAGCCAAATCCCATACTAATGTGTATTATCCAGATATACTTAGTCTGGACATAGATGTGTCCACCTTGAACATGTCTCTTTACACTGTGTTATAAAGAAAACAAACTCTCCTTCCCTATCAGGCCTCCTGCCAACAGTCGGTGACTTTCCATTATTTCCACCCACCTGTGGATGCCAGATTCCTTCTTTTTCACTGCACTTGGATCAGCCAGTTTCCAGTTGGGTGATCCAAGTCACTTTGGAGGATCTCCAGATCTCATTCATCTGGCCACCTCCATTTTCATTGTCTCTATTCATGATGGAACACTCAAGCAATTCCATGAAAGTGGATGTTCTACAAAAGGAAACAGAGCTTTTATTGTGAAAATGGTGTGTATCTGATCCACATACCCTGGGTTTCTATTGCATAATCTTTCTTGCTATGAAATCCAATGGCAACTTGAAACCTGTGATAGACTAAGCTTGCTCAATCAATTTGTTTCTGCCCCAAATTTCAGGATTGAGATGGCTCTGTTGGTTGGTCTGTTGGCCTTATAGAGCAATGCAGCAAATATGTGATCTGTCTTGACCTGTTAGATGTGTTCTTCCATATTTTTTGATTTATGTGGTATAATGCAAAAACCTTCATTTCCCATACAATCGGGTAGAATACCAAAAAAAACCTTCATTTCCCATACACTCAGGTAGAATACCAAAAAAACCTTCATTTCCCACACAATCGGGTAGAATACCAAAAAAACCTTCATTTCCCATACAATCAGGTAGAATACCAAAAAAAACCTTCATTTTCCATACAGTCGGGGAGAATGCCCAAAAACCTTCATTTCCCATACAGTCGGGTAGAATACCAATTCTCTGCCTTTTTATTCAGCCTCACTCTAAGCCAGGAATGTGCACCTGCCCCCAAAGCATCGGCTGGGTAGCGATTTTAAGCTACACCATATTAGGTAAATTTAACCAGACAAAACCAGGCCATGGGGTATATGTAGACTGCGACATATCCCTGTTTAGGATGTTCTCCTCCACAGCAACAGAGGTGTACCTAATGACTTAATTCAGTTGGTATGTTTGGTTTTGGTTCATTATATGAATAACCTTTTGCAATTTTAGCAAGAATAGTCAGTGCAGAGAAGTCAGACCTCAGCACCTTGCTCATCTATATATGAAGTTCTTAACACATGTCAGTTTGGTTCATCTTCTTCCCAAATGTGTTGAAAGTATTGTTCATGTGCCAGAGAGATGTCAACACAGTTATTTTCAGTGAGGTGGTTTCTTCAGCTCCTCTGCCTATTCAGTGTGGTGGTGGATGTTACAACTTGTCCACCTTTACATGTGTCCTCAGAAGATGCCCTTCTAGCACAGTGGCTGATCTGGGGTTGCATTGGAAAAGCTTTAAGTTCTGAACAGCTAGACAGCCTTTTGCTCTGAAAGGATATGAGAGGAAATGGCATGATTTTGTGATTGGTGTTGTGTAAATGACATCAGACCACTGTCAGCCTTCATTCCCCAGCACTTTTTTTTCTCATTGAAAGCAAGAACGTGGCACTAATAACAGTCAAAATATATTGTTCCATGATCTCTGACCTGTTTAGACACCATGGGAGGCTTGACATTGGTCACATTGGTCACAGTAATGAACTCTCAGACTGGTTGAGAAACTTTGTTCTATCCTGCCCTCGCTTATTGACCCTGTTTCCAAAGTGAAATCGACTGCTCCAGTGGCCTAGTGGTTAGAGCATCTGCCTCAGATGCAGGAGGTTGCGGGTTTGAACCCCGGTCGAATCATACCAAAGACATAAAAATGGTACTTACAGCTGCCTTGCTTCATGCTCAGCATTAAGAGGTTAGTGTTAGGACTGGTCGGCCTGGTGTCAGGATAATGTGACTGGGTGGGACATCATGTCACATATCTGCTTCATGATGCCCCTGTGCTAGACATCACTATAAACTGTCCCGCTGCAGACATCGTAGCGATTTGACTGAAAAATTGTTAAAGCTACATTAAACATCTAAATCACACACACACACACACACACACACACACACACACAAAACAGTGAAATCTCTCATCAGTTTTGGCAAGGTTTGACTCTTCTAAGTTCAGTCCCTTGTCCACTCTTTCACTGAAACAGCTATCATTCAGCTATCTTAAAGCTATGATACAGTTATCATACAGCTATCATACAATTATCATATGCCTATCATACAGCTATCATACAGTTATCATACATCTTTCATACAGTTGTCATAAAGCTATCAGTTATCATACAGCTATCAGATACCGTCATACAGTTATCATACAGCTATCATACAGTTATCATATGCTTATAACACAGTTGTCATACAACTATGATATAGTTATCATTCAGCTATCATACAGCTATTAGACAGCTGTCATACACTTATCATACAGCTATCATACAGTTATCATATGCTTATCATATAGCTGTCATTCAGCTATCATACAGCTATCATACACCATCACACAGTTATCATACACCTATCATACAGTTATCATACAGGTATCATGCAGCTATCGTACATTTATCATTCAGCTATCATACAGCTATCATGGTTATCATACAACTTTCGTACACCATTATACAGTTATCATACATTGATCATACAATTATCATACATCTATGATACAGTTATCATACAGTTATACAGCTTTCATACACCATCATACAGTTGTCATACAGCTATCATACAGTTATAGTTATCATACAGCTATCATACAGTTATCATATGGTTATCATGCACCTATCATACAGTTACATACAGTTATCATACAGCTATCATATAGTTATCATACATGTGTCATACAAGACATGCTTCCTTATAGTCTTAAACATCTATCATACAGTTATCATACATCTATCATACAGCTGTCATGCAAGACATGCTTCCTGATAGCCTTGACTTGAGCATCAAGAGTAAGCAGGCTCCATGCTGTCCCTGTGGATCTAAACTATCTACAGTTCATTCTGATGGTCTGGTCATTATAATGATGCCACAGGTTTCATAGAACAGACTTCTGTCTACTGGCAACCAGAAAGTAATTTTATGACCGCTCAAGGTTACAGAACCCAGTATGTGCTGTCCGAATCTATCTGAAATGCATTAAGATGACTTGGTCCAGATGGCAGTAGCTTTTCTTCCACTATTGTCAGGAAAACAGGATGACTCCACAAGTATTATCCCCCAGGCTAAAGTGAGTCATTCAGTTAGCATACTTGAAACTCACATGAACAGGTTTGTCTGATGAGGATTTCAGCTCATGAACTGGAACTATTTCAGTGAATCTCTCCTCTTAACACAGTGTTTCAGTTAAAAACATGATGAAATCACTTGGTTGGCATGCCCTGTCCACATTTTTAACTTTCTATTTGCATGATATGGCCTCACAAAACAAAGAGTTGAATCTCATTCGTACTATGGTTTCTGTCCCTCCAGTCACTGGGCGACACCATTTCAGATGCAGCTGCATTCTTGGGTATGACCAGTCATCTTCCTATTGTATTGTAATAGTTTGTGAAGTGCAGGAACCCACAGGATATGTCCTTGCATGTCTATATACTCTTAAATCCAGTTTTGTCAAATATTGGAGAGGTATAGAGTTCTTTTAAACATACAGGGTGCTTTTAGATACAGGCTTAGCATTTCCTCCTCCTCTTATTTATTTTCCTAACTTTAATGTAATTGGGTGATGTATTTAGCAGAGAAAGGAAATTTTATGGTAAATTATGTTCTCCATTTCTCCAAAAATTTGTACCCAATCACATTACTATAAATCCCTTCATCCCCCCCCATCCCACCCCCATCCCCACCCCCACTTCTGACAGTGTGAGCATCCTGTCTCAGACAATGCTCAAGTTTAAACTGCCTTTATCAATTGCACAGAATGCCACTTAGTTGGGTAATGGGCAGTAATATGCAAGAGTTGTTTCCCTTGGCCTCTATAACATTAACATGGAGACCCTTTTCAAGTCTGTGGGAGGGCTGAACTCAGGAAGTAGCAGAAGTAATTCCTAAACTTAATGTGATCTGATACATATTATTGTAAAAACATAATTTACAAGAAAATTTCCTTTTACCCATATAATTTGATGCCTACAATACCCATATAATTTGATGCCTACAATACCCATATAATTTGATGCCTACATACAAATGATTTTCAGGAGGAATCCAGCATATTAGATGCATCAGAAAACGATCAGCTCAATATTGCCATCCATGCCTCTCTTCACCAGCAGCATCAGACAACAGACAGCTCAGGGAACAAAAACAGAGCAATCAATGTTGAGTCAGACTCAGATTCATGCAGTGAGCTGGAAACATTTAGTGACTCAGATTCAGAGCAAGGTGACTTGCAAAGTGTGACTCAGAAAGACTCAGTAGTCTCTGACAATAGCAGTGATGCAGCATCTGAAAGTGATCTACATAAATTATCTTCCTCAGTAACTGCAGGGTCTAGCATGAAAGGTGATAATAGGACAGTGCATGATCATTCTGTAGAAGAAAATAGAAAGGACATTACTCAGGGAAGTTCTAAAGACTTTAGGAAAACTGTAAAAGGTTCAGAGCTTTTAGAGGCAGAGACTAGTAATGTGGAGTTGTCTAGTCCAGAGAAATCATCCAACACTGAGGATCAGATTGTCACAAACTATAGGACATATTTTGGAAAAGATGTCGGTAAGTTATTAAACTATATTATACTATAACTGGTAAATCTAATTATTACAGACAACTTGTTATTATTATTATTATTATTATTATTATTATTATTTTTACAGGAAAATAAACCTGGAGATATGCAAATATGATGTGCGCTTTTATGCAACAACAAAAAAAAAATTCCCTGTAGAAATCAATCCAGGAGTTATAAATAGGAACAGAATTAATGCACATTTGTCCAGCCTGTCTCTTACAATCTAATGGAGGCCCTGAGTGGCTGAGTGGTCTAAAGCACTCTCTGTTACGGATCACTGCCATCTCACCTCTGTCTGCGTGGGTTCGAGTCTAAGATTCGGTAAATGTGGATATGTGAGAAAGCTTGCCAGTAGCTTCTCGTGGGTTGGTGGTTCTTTCCGGGGATTTCCCGGTTTCTTCGTCCACCATTAATACTGGCCACCATGTATAGCCTATCGTGTGGTGAAAAATGGTGTTAAGCCCCACAACAACAACAACAACAACAACAATCTAATGATTTTTAACATGTGCCAAAAATGTTTGCATATTGGAATTAATTCTCTGTTCTGTGAGCACAAAACACGAACAAGGTTTCATAACTGTTTATTGTTCATTTTTGAATTTGTTCAATGTAAACTAAAAGTTTATATTTTTCAGGTTATAATAATAATAATAATAATGAGGACTTTGTATAGCGCCTAATCTTTAGAAGCTCTAAGCGCTTTACAACATTTGACAACACTTAAAAAAACCCCAAAAAACCCCAAAACATATATAATGATATGATTACAAAAATAAAAACAAACACCACGAAAGTAGAAACAGAAAATATGCTGTAAATATTTAAGGCAAGGATACATTATTAGGTCTTTAAGTCTGTTCTTGTAGTTGAAATAGGTGAGTTTTAAGAGCGCTCTTGAATGAGCAGATTGTCAAAATCAGTTCTGATTAGGTACCACATCATCCTATGGTGTTACAACCAAACAGTGATATGTTGCATAAATAAAGACATGAAGATAAAAGAATGTAATGATAGGCTATAATTAAAACTACATTAACAAAGGAGACTTATCCTATTTCACATGTTGGCGTCGTGTAGTGTAGCTAGGTTAATACTGCTTCTACTACTACTATTACTACTATTACCACTACTACTACTACTACTAATGATGTCTTTATATCAAAAAGGGTAACTCAATTAGTTAAAAACAAGTAATCTCCCTTGAAGCCCTTTGCAAAAAAAAAAAAAAAAAATAAAAAAAGGAGGCTTGTCCTATTTCAGAGTCCTGTTTCATAAAGTATCTAGGTTAATAGGTTAGTTCTGATTTGCTAACCTACTTGCTCCTCATGATGCTGATTTGATTAAACTTGGAATATATGTGTATATCATTAAGATCTCTGATGAGGTCCATACTGAGAAAGATCCATGTTTGTTGTTGAGGTGATGTTGTGTCAGATTGGCTGACTAGATTTTTCAATTCTGGAAGCCATATTTCTGATATAAGTTTGCTCAAACTTGAAATATGGGTTTATATCATCGAGATTTTTGATGGGTTTGATGAAGATCATGATACATGCATATTAATGAAGTAACCTTCTGATTGGCTGAGCTTGTCACCACTCATGAGGTATTGGCTGATCCAGTTTTGCTCAGACTTTGAATATATGCTTATATAAAGAAGATTTTGAACAAGTTTGATAATAAGCAAGATGCACACAAAATGAGGTGATCTTGCATGTGATCATCTGAGCTTGGTATCATTCTGGAAGCCATATTTGTGATCTGATAAAACTTGAAATATTTCTTTATATCTTCCAGATCTTGGAGCTTGTTACCACTCTGGAAGCCACATTTGTGATCTAATGAGCTTGTTGCCATTCTGGAAGCCACATTTCTGATTTGATTTTAATCAAATTTGAAATATAGGCTTATATCATCAAGATCTTTGATGACTTTTATAACGAGTATGAGCCACAAATACCAAAGAGGTAATCTTGCATCTGATTGGCTGAGCTTATTATGACCCTGGAAAATATAATCCTGGTCTGATTTTGATCCAGCTTTGAATTTGGCCCAATATCTGTCAAGATCATTGATGAATTTGATAAGAACAAGATCTGTGCATATTAATGAGGTGATCTCACATCTGTTTGGCTAGCTTGTTACCAGTGTGGAAGGCATATTTCTGACCTGCCTTTGATCAAACATGGGATAAATGCTTATGTCATCAAGGTCACAGAGAATCTCATTAGCAAGTAGGGTCCATTCATACCAATAAGATCCTGCATTTGATTGGCTGAGCTTGTTACCACTCAGTAAGCCATATTGTTGGTCTAATTTGGATTGTGCTTAAAAAATCTTTTCATTAATCTGACACTATTATCCACTACATAGTTGTTTTAAAGATGTAATACTGGTTGAGTTATTTTATTTATTTCAATGATGTAAGACTGGTTGAGGTATTTGTTTTATTTCAGTTGTGTAAGACTGGTTGAGGTATTTAATTTATTTCAGTGGTGTAAGACTGGTTGAGGTATTTGATTTATTTCAATTATGTAAGACTGGTTAAGGTATTTGATTTATTTCAATGATGTAAGACTGGTTGAGGTATTTGATTTATTTGAATGGTGTAAGACTGGTTGAGGTATTTAATTTATTTCAATGGTGTAAGACTGGTTGAGGTATTTGATTTATTTGAACGGTGTAAGACTGGTTGAGGTATTTGACTTATTTGAATGGTGTAAGACTGGTTGAGGTATTTGATTCAGTAATGTAAGACTGGTTGAGGTATTTGATTTATTTCAGTGGTGTAAGACTGATTATTTTATTTAGCCTAATTAGCAGTTTCTCTAGTGAATTTGCAATAATATGAACAAATATCTAGAATATGATGTTCTTATGTAATATTTCTTTTTATCTGACAGTCATTTAGTCAGGTTAATGCAACAGATTTAAATAGAAACGCTCTTCTCAGATAAATGAGATTAGACTATAAGTGTTGTTTACTTGAATTTGAAATTAGAATTCCAAAGTTTAGTAAATGATGAAAGGCAGTTAAAAAATAATGAAGTTTTGTGCATCTTCACGTGTGATTTTATTTTTTTAAATGATAGTACATGAAAATTTGTGTACCCTAAAGTACAGTGCCTTTTGTAGGGTCTCGACAGCTGATGTTTTGGGCCCTATTAGTCAAGAAGTTAAGAAGTGGGATCATGTTATAGATGAATTTTACATTGCCCTTCTTAGGGTCTTGACAATTGATGTTTTGGGCTGTATTAGTCAAGAAGTTGGGATCATGTTATAGATGAATTTTAAATTGCCCTTTTTAGGGTTTTGACTATACATGTCTTGGGCCCTATTAGTCAAGAAGTTGGGATCATGTTATAGATGAGTTTTACATTGCTGTTTTTAGGGTTTTGACTGTACATGTCTTGGGCCCTATTAGTCAAGAAGTTGGGATCATGTTATAGATGAATTTTACATTGCCCTTTTTACAGTTTTGACAATTGATGTTTTGGGCCCTATTAGTCAAGAAGTTGGGATCATGTTATAGATGAATTTTACATTGCCCTTTTTAGGGTTTTGACAATTGATGTTTTGGGCCCTATTAGTCAATAAGTTGGGATCATGTTATAGATGAATTTTACATTGCCCTTTTTAGGGTTTTGACTATACATGACTTGGGCCATTTTCTTCAGAAGTTGTGATCTTGTTATAGATGAATTTTGCAGTGCCCTTTTTACGATTTTGACAATTGATGTTTTGGGCTATTTACATCAGGAAGTTGGGATCATATTATAGCTGAATTTATGGTTTTGACAGTTGATGTCTTGGGACATTTTTGTCAGAAGTTGGGATCTTGTTATAGATGATTCTAGACCTGATTATGAAAACTGAAAGACTGCAGAAATAGACAGTCCTGCAAACACAGACTCTTTTTACTGAAAACTCAGTAAGGTCAACCCCTCCAAAAATGTGTTTCTGGTTGGTCAACCATCCCTGTTTCTTATTGCCGATCCTAGCACTTTTTTCTCCCTTGATTTAAAAAGCCCCACATTAAATATCAAATTTAAAAAAAACAAAACAACCTGCCTACCCTAATTTTAAAACCAGTGCAATTGAAAACATTCACATTTTTTTCTTCCCCTAATATGAAGTCTTTGAAAACTTTGATTAAGTAGGCAGTCACCTATTTTCACTTTTATTTCTAGAACTGGATCAAACAATTAATTCAATTTTAAATGATAGCATATGTTGTTATCTTAACATCTTTGGAAATATTTACACCATAATGTACAGACAGAAATAACATTTTTACCTTGATTATTTTACAGTCAATAAAGTTTTTGAAACAGTCATCATAGCATAGGAATTACCTTGGGCATTGGTATCACATGCTTAAACCACTATAGTGTTACGTGTCTAGGCTTGTACAAAAGTAACAAAGAAAAGAGTGAAGCCATCAAGCTTTGTAAATTTAACAAAATGATTTATTTCCCTAGATAAACAAGGTAAAAATATGAAAAATGACTTACGGTTTATGAATCAAATCCAAAAATTAATCCCATAATTAAAAATATAAGTCGTATCACTAAAAAGTTCTAAATGAATCAAAGTTCGAATCCCGATGAAGTTCCAAGATGGAAGGCGATGACGTCTTCGATAACCTGTTTTGTGTTGTCGTGTCAACAGTTCCTTGTTGAATCACCAAGAATAATATTCTGGTTTTAGAATTCCAAATAATTTTCAGTAAATGTCTTTGTCCAAAAATTCTGATGAGCACAAGTATTTTCCTGGGAAATAAATTATTATTTCTGAAAAATAGAAAAATTCAAATCAAACTGGCAAGAACAAAAACAATACCTTTGAGCCTGAAGGTATGAATTACGAATGACTAAACACTATGAAATGTCTCTTTAACTCTAACTACAATGCAGAACGGACCACCTGATAGGTCACGTGATCACTTCCTTTCAAGAAATGTAGTAACATCATATGTCAGTTATCACATAGGCCACGTACACATTCGATTGTACTGAACGAATGTTACTATAAGATTCAATAATAAAAAAAATATAAAAAGGTTGTTTACAACAGAGCTGAGACTGGCTCTGAAATCTAGGTCACCAAAATATACAAAGTTTCAAACTACTGTGTGTTTATCAGGTTTAACAGAACTGAACTGAATTTTCTAGAAAAATGTCAAATCCAGTGAATAAAGTTATCATTACAATAGCATGTAATGAAATAAAAATAAAATAAAAAAGAATTTAAAACTAACACACAAGTAATTAAATTACATGTATGTAAGGCTTAAACCATTATAGCAAGCTGTTGAATTGCTTGGCATCCAGCAGGCATAAGCTATTATAGCAAGCTGTTGAATTGCTTGGCATCCAGCATGCTTAAACCATTATAGCAAGCTGTTGAATTGCTTGGCATCCAGCATGCGTAAGCTATTGTAACAAGCTGTTGAATTGCTTGGCATCCAGCATCCTTAAACCATTATGGCAAGCTGTTGAATTGCTTGGCATCCAACATGCTTAAACCATTATAGCAAGTTGTTGAATTGCTTGGCATCCAGCATGTTTAAACCATTATGGCAAGTTGTTGAATTGCTTGGCATCCAACATGCTTAAACCATTATAGCAAGCAGTTGGATTGTTTGGCATCCAGGATGCTTAAACCATTATAGAAAGCAGTTGAATTGCTTGGCATCCAGCATGATTAAACAGTTATAGCAAGCTGTTAAATTCTTATAATTATTTTTTTTTTCAACAGTCAAGCTTATGATTATTTACATTATCATGAAATTCATTTATTATTAGCAGCTGGCATTTCATAAGAATACAAAACAGTAAGTTAAACAGTGTATATAAATTTGATATCAGTTTCTGGTATTCAGTCTTTACCCTGTTTTTTGTTACAGATCCAAAGACCAATGTTTTATTCAGATTTCCAGATGGCAGAAGGGAACAGCTAGTGCTTCCAGCTTCATCAAGGTTAATGGTAGGTTGATATTATAACAAATAGGCAAAGCCTATGGGAGGTTGATATAATAAGAATAAGTCAAACTCTGTGCTAGGTTGATATAATAAGAAATAGGTCAAAACCTATGGTAGGTTGATATAATAAGAAGTTGGCAAAGCCTATTTTTAAAAGATTAGTGCAGATTGATTTTTATATGTGTATTGACTGATACATTGTGAATTCATTTATTTTTATGGTTATCAGTTTTCATGGTTTTCAGAAAAATAACATTTTCTTCATTACTTAAATTTGTAGATTTTATAAGTAGTCTTATTGTTTCCCAAGTTGATATACTGTTTATTGGGTCCATAAATTTGTGGGTTGTATCATCTTTACATGAAACACAGTGAAAACTAAGGAGTTCCAGGTATTACATTTTACATACAGTGGAAGAATACACCAACAATACTATTTAGTGAAATGATAGAAATGTTTCCCATATTACATGTGCTCAGTTTTGCAAGTGCAAATATTGCATTGCATGTTAATATCTTGATAATACATTTAAAATCATAAATTTCTGTTAGGAAATATCTCTTATCACTGCTGTTTTGATTTTATTGTTCTGAAATTTGCATTCTCTGCTGAAGTACCAACAGTGGAATAAATCATCAGAAATCAGAAATAAAAAACCAGAAATCACAGTTTTTTCAGTAGAAATACTGTGCAGGACATAGAAATTTGTGATAAGAACTCACTTCATGAGCAGCAGAAAGCACCAATCAAGCTGCATTCATGATAATTACCTTGTCCCAAGCAAACAAGTTCATATTTGCGTATGTTGTAAAATGTGATGTCTTTGACTGATGAAATTTAAATATTGTCTGTTTTCAGATACAAAATCTTTTTCCTGCAAAAAAATGTTTTCTTTCCATCTAAAGTTTTGGACATAGTCTTTAAAGAATTTTATTTATATACTTATCTTTTTGGACACAATTTTAGTTCTCCAATGACAAGACAATAGAGACCAACTGAAACCAGTTTGGGAAAGCAGCAATATGGTTTACATATGAGAAAGAGCCAAATGTTATAGATGAAATTGTGAGAACCATGCATTGCTATTCATTAAGCCACATATACCAATATGCACCACATACACCAATATCACAAGTACCACTACATTTTTGTACTGTATGAATACCTAGAGGGACAGAATCTCAATTGCAAGAACATTAACAGATATTTTGCCCTTTATTAAGGGAGAAAACTGTTCAAGTGAAAACTTTTGTCATGTAACTTTTATATAACATCTCCATTATGGATAAGAACCCAGGTTGTTTTACTCACAGTCCCTTTCTGACCCCTTTTTGTTTTCCCCATGTCATTTTGCCCTTAGTCTTTTCACCCTCACTCCCAAAGTAGTATGTCAATTATATCATTATAATTTGACCATTCTACAGATGTCTTGTTGCATATATAGGCTGAAATTGCAATGTGAGTATGGGTAATTTAGTCTGAATGGGGGAGATTACAAATATTTTGGCTGCAAATGAATCATTCTTTCACCTGTTTCAAACTTTGATTTTACACAGAAAGTTCTTAATTGTTACTGAGGTACATAAAAAATGTTTTCTGAATTTTTCTAAATCTATAAAATATTTGTTTTTCTAGAACCATGGAACAAATATTGCATTCGCCATCGCAGCTGATTAATTTGTTTGATGTTATTACTGCTTCTACATTATTGTCTTAATCCATAAATGCCTCTTGATTTGAAATATTTTTACTGGATTATTATATTTAAAACATATTTTCATTGCATAATTATATTTAGAACATATATTTTTATTGAATAATTATGTTTAGAACATATATTTTCATTGGATACATGTAATTATATTTAAAACATATTTCATGGGATAATTATATTTAAAACATATATTTTCCTCTTCATATAATCTTCCACTTGAAACTGGTAGTGTATATTTGGATAATTTTTCTAATGGGAAAAAAATATGTAGTTCTTAGAACTGATGAACAAGTAAATTGTAATAAAATAAATGATTGGAATATGCTGTTTGTGTAGATGAATAGAAGATGAGGGTACAAACATCTGAATGACAAACATGCTTCATTTGTGACATAGCAATCAAGATGGTGTATAGCCATTATGTTATCACATTCACTGCTTTATCATACATTGTTCAGAAGATTTTTTGTTATGCAATATTGAAAGAATCCTGGAATTTAAAAAAACTGATATGCCACTTGTTATGTAGTATTGAAAGAAATGAATTAAAAAAAATTGATATGCCACTTATTATGCAGTATTGAAAGAAACGAGGAATTTAAAAAAAATTGATATGCCACTTGTTATGCAATATTGAAAGAAACGAGGAATTTAAAAAAATTGATATGCCACTTGTTATGCAATATTGAAAGAAACGAATTTAAAATAAATTGAAATGCACAAAGCTCTATAACTTTCAAAAGACATTTATCATCATTACTTAATTTATCATCATCACTTAAGCATTTTTGGCAGTAAAATTCTAAATGTACACATTGGCAACTCTTCATTTGCTGTCTTGTTACGTCCTTCTTTGATAAAGCTCTTAAGTGATTGAATTGTAAAGGATTAAAGAATGTCTCATTTTCACACCGAATATGAATGTCACTGAAGGTGATAATTACTGGTGTGTTATGATTTGAGAGATTGTAGGAAACAATTGAATTAAAATTAAAGACAATGGCAACGGGAACTTTCGTTTGGGTTCATATACCAGAATGAAGAATGATGGTTTGACTGATAAATAATAAAGAATGCTTAAAAATGGGATAATGGATAATTACAGTGCTCACATCTCAGATAAATAGGGTGGCTTAAGAATGACCAAATGAAAGATAAGATTTCCTGTTGTTAAAAACTGTGCATCATTTTAAAAGAAAACTACCATGATAGAACTATTTAAAGTGTAGACAGTTATATTCAATTCTAACATATCTGTACAGTAGAAATTCTCATACTGAATAAGAAAACCAATAATAATTGAGCAATAATTATGTATCAACATAACAATAGTAGGAATTTACTGCAGTAATTTTGTATCAATCTAAATTGAATGAATTTATTGCATTAATTTAGTATTAAGAGAACAATAGTATGAATTTGTTGCATTAGTTTAGTATTAAGAGAACAATAGTATGAATTGATTGCATTAATTTAGTATTAAGAGAACAATAGTATGAATTTGTTGCATTAGTTTAGTATTAAGAGAACAATAGTATGAATTTGTTGCATTAATTTAGTATTAAGAGAACAATAGTATGAATTTGTTGCATTAATTTAGTATTAAGAGAACAATAGTATGAATTTATTGCATTCATTTAGTATTAAGAGAACAATAGTATGAATTTATTGCATTAATTTAGTATTAAGAGAACAATAGTATGAACTTACTGCAGTAATTTTAAAGAACTTCATGTCAATGTTTTTTATCGGTGGTCTTGTAGTTAGCAAGTTAATAATGAAATAATAGGCAGGGCTGTCTGAAAGTGCAAAAGATGGCTCGATAACCTCAACTATATGAGTATGGAACCAATGCTTTGATGAAAATTAATGATTATCACCAAGCTGACTGTCAGATATTCATCTAACAATAAATGTCATCATTTGAATAAAGTTTCTGTTTAAGACCAATATTAGCAAAAGACGATGTATACAATGAGCACATTTTTGAGATTGATACAAGATATTTTATGGTAATTGATTTGGACACTTGATGAGAATATTTATTAGATTAAAATATGGTTGACTCAATGGCCATCTTGAAAATCTTTTTTTAATTACTACTTCTGAATGGATGGCTATATCAGCATGGTTTTTTTTGTTACTAAATGTCTTCTTATGATGTTTATTGGGTTCTAAATGAAAATAATGCTCATCAGAAGTCCAGTATTGGTGCCACAGTGGCAATCTTGAAAATCGTGTTATTACTACTCCTGAATGAATTGTTACATCAGCATGTGATTTTCACTTACAACTTCTTATGATGTCTAATTGGAAATTAATTAAAATGGTGCTAATCTGACTGAAAAATATGGCTACCACAGTGGCAGTCACGACAGTTTTGTTATGGCTGCTTCAAAATGGCTGGTTATATCGATATTGTACTTTCAACAAAAAGACCCCTTATGTTGTCCGGTTGGTCCTAAATGAAAATGGTGCCAATTTTGAAAATCTTACTGTCATTGCATCACCAAACTGGAATGTCATATCAACATGGGATTTTCACCAGATGACTTCTTATGATATTTTATTGGTCTTAGATGGAAATGGTGCCAATATAATATTTTTTATTGGTCTTAGATGGAAATGGTGCCAGTATATTTTATTGGTCTTAGATGGAAACAGTGCCAGTACTGGTATGATATTTTATTGGTCTTGGAAATGGTGTCAGTATGATATTTTATTGTTCTTAGATGGAAATGGTGCTACAGTAAAACCTGTTATGAGAGACCGCCCCTTCTGCCAACAAAAAGTGGTCTCTCAAGACAGGTGGTCTTTCATAGCAGGTTTGTACAAAAATACATTTCCAAGGTCTCGTTTCAGAACAATTTCAAGAAAAATAACCACAATCACTGTACATATATTCTATTCTTTATTAGTAGTTGTTGCTAAAATATTGTATGCATTCATCTAAAAACAAAATTATATTGTAATAAAGATTTACTTCTATCATTAAACATGAAATCACATTTACATTTGAAGATCACATATTTTAGCATATGAAATTGTTTCTGAATTACTCGCTTTCCTTTATAAGAACCTAAATTTGTTTTACCAACGTTTAAACCGCTTTTTTGCGAGTAGTCTGCACTTTTTCACTTCTTTCAGTTACAATAATTATTTTCTCCAGCATTAAAATTTGTCTCTTTTTAGTTGGAGGTTCGTCCATTGTTATTAAAATTCTAGGTGTTAAAATTATTAGTGCTCAGTTGTAATATCGAACGTAAAGACGGTGGCTGTGGGAAAATATGAAAAATCTATACATGTGCATTGCATATCTAACAATTAAAAAAAACAAAAAAAACCAAACAATTATCTCATCCAGAAACAGGACCATTTACTCAGTGACAAAAGTCAATGGCTTCATTAAAAGATGACATACAGGGATTAACTCTGTAAGCAAAGTGTGTAATCCGGTCGCAGCAACTTGAATAGACGACAGCTTTGTGATTGGGATGTCATCACTTAACATGGGGGGGGGGGGGCACAAACATCACAAGTCTTGAGCACTATCAATCGAATCCCGCAAATGATTCTCTCTTGCCGGTTTAATAGACAATGACCTTATTCACCCCCGGCAATACCGATTAACTCGAGACAAACAATATACGCGGCCACTTTCTCAACTTTGGCACTTCAATGGCATTTCATGACATGTACATTAGCCTGGTTTACGACCTGTAACATCTATCACCGGTAGCAACAATCCTTTTTTTTAATATTCTTTTTATGTTTGTTTTTGATCGGAACAATCTATACTAATCAAGCGGTCGTTGTTACAATTGATTACATAAAAGTCACTGGTGTCTGTCTGTTCTCGCGATACAGTCGTCATAGGGATGCCAAGTCCTACAACGGCCGGGAAGCAAGTTAAGTGCGGGAATAATTAGTCTGGTTCCCTGCTCTGTATGCCTTCTGTTTTCCTCACCCCTATACGAATAACGGAGAACAACACAGGGAGCTTACGATGCAGGGAACCAGGCTAGGAAATAATCTATATATACTTTAGTCTGGTTTACGACGCAAACTGAAATCAATATCAGGCTAGCTAAAAAAAATTCAGAGGTCGGTAGCCAGCCTATTTTTTATTTTTTTTTATTTTTTTTATATTTAGAACGGTATGACCGGTCGTTCTTACAGAGATTAAATAAAGGTTGGGGAGTTTATCCTCGTTTTGTTGTGATGCGGTCGTTCATAGCAGTGTTGAAATGCATATTTTGCCAAGAAATCGCGGTCGCTGGTCGCGTTCAGCAAGTGGTCGCTCATAGCAGAGCGTTTATATAATAAAATCGATCCGTGCATTACGATTGTGGTCGTACATGACAGGTGGTCGCTCATAGCAGAGGTCGCTCATGACAGGTTCTACTGTAGTATATTGTCTTGGTCTTAGATAGAAATGGTGCCAATATGATATTTTATTGGTCTTAGATGGAAAAGGTGCCAGTATTATATTTTATTGGTCTTAGATGGAAATAGTGCCAAACTGTCATCTACAGCAGCTAATTTGAAAATCCTGTTATTGCTATGATTATCAGAGATAGATTCAACACTCAGCAGTTAGAAAGGAAGAAATAGTCTTATCGTGACTTGCTGGAAATTCTTTTCACCTAGTAGAGCATCAGTTTTTTCAAGAGACTCTTCTTTTTGAAAAGAGTCCTGTAATTATCCTTTCTTCAGGTAAGAAATTCCTATATTTAGTATATTTGTCTGTAATTATATTTTGTCCCTATTTGAAGAATAATTGAGTTCATTTTTTTTTAATGTCACAGGTTTAATTTTAGTCATATTTTTTGTCTTGGGTACAAGAAAGTTCCCTTCAAGACTCCCATAGGGTACATAAAAGACCCAAGAAAAGAAAGATTAAAAGTTAAGTTGATTTTAGACTGCATTGGTCGTATTCCAAGCCAATTAATAAGATTGTGCTTATTGCCAAAGAAGCTTGTAAGATGGCCGTGTTATGACTCCATTGTCTTATACTAAGTACATGTAACAGAAAAAGCAAACCAACAAGTTTCTTTAAATTCCACAAATGATTTAATTTAAAAATTTAAAATTTAAGAGGGACTTACAGCAGTGTAAATTAAATCCCAAGTAATCCTAAAAGTTCTATCACAAGTAAAAAGGATAGAATGTTCCTAATAAATTCCAATCTTGAATGTGCTGATGTACTGATTGCCTTGAATGTGCCGATGTGCCACTGGTCTTGTTTGATCACAATGATATCATCCAGAATTCACATTAATCGTTTACCACATAGAATGTATGACTTGTTAGTCCTTTGATATACATGTACCAAAGTTACCCAGTGCAGTGTGGTATAAGTAGAACAACTGTTACCTGTTTGACTCAATACACATAGTCCTGCCAGTTAACTGTTAAGCAGTGTAGTATATGTTACATTTAACATCAATTTGAACCATTTTACATTTTTGGTACACATCTATTATGTATGGAAAGATTTAAGAGTAAAATCTGATTGTTATAGCTGTATAATTATTTTTCATGGAAGAATTTTTTATGTGCTTTAAAATCTTGAGAGAACTGTTCACCGTCAAGTCAGTGAAGATGCATGACAAACTGTAGCTGCCATTTCTCAGACTTGAAATTTACAAGTTCTTTGCGTCTACATCACTAAATCATCTGAATTTGATAATTTATAAAAACTAATTGCTGCCTACATCAGTATCAGAGTCTTTACTTAAGTTATTGAAGCTTTCATAGTTGTGATTCTAATCATGAAAACGCGAATAAGTACTGAACGAAATCTGCGACCTCCATTTTGGAGAGTGGAGAATTTGACTCAGTTACTTTAAATAACAGATTTCAACCAGATCTTAAACAGTGACCACTTGATCTGATGTAATGGTCATTCACACCAATGAATGTAGTATCTAATCACTTCCATGCGAATCAAGTAGAGGCATCCAAAGGCGTTTCCATGAGAATGTAGTAGAGACGTCCAAAGGCGCTTACTTGATGTGAAGGGTTAATCCCAAAGCAATATTTTAGTTGAAAAAGTCAATGAGCATTTGTAATTCCAATGAATAATTTAAATAAATGATTTCTCTCAAATTAAATCTGATGCAACAGTAAACAATTCCAGACTGATATTAAAAGGAGGAATGCATAATCTTGTTTATCTCAAACTTATAGCCACTTGATATATGTTGCAGTAACCTTTTCTGGAACAAACTTCATCGTCTTTAAAGGAAATTTACCCCAAACTGAAAACAAATTCACTTCTGCAATCACCATAGGTCATTAAAAAGGCTCAGTCTTGAACTCAAACCCAAGTAAACAATCTATTTATAGCTTACTAACAACACAAACATGAGAGTAGTGAGGTAGACCTCTACCCTCAATTACAAAGGTAAAGCATACAGTACTAATTAAATATACATGACAGTGAAAAAAATTCATTGGGTTTTCCAAATGTTGTACTGAGTTTGATTGGGTTTTGAAAATGTCTTACTTATTTTTATTGGGTTTTGAAACTGTCTTACTTATTTTGATTGGGTTTTGCAAATATTTTACTGATTTTGATTAGCTTGGGCAGTCAGTCATATATAGTTGCTGCCCATTGATAGAAAATGGAAAGAAGAAAAGATGAAATATTCATTGAAAACACTGGTGCATTTATATCCAAAGCAGTGTCCAGGGAGGAGAAAATGTACATGTAGTCTTGGTTGTCCAAAATAAATTCTTGAGAAGGATTACTTGAGGAGGAGGAATTCAAATCCAAGTAGAGAAGGCTTGCGACTATGGAGGCATTTTATGTTCACAGGCACTCGGGCCATGATTTATTAATTTCTGCAATAAATTTTAATTTGTCCAGCATTATATACATCGAATCAGTCATTGTTGAGTCTGACTGTAGCATAGTTTGGTATAATATCCTTGTCAACTAAAATAATTGTGTCCTGAACCGTAGACATGGTTATATTAGTGGGCAGAGACATTGAAGAAAACCATGTTGTAGACTGACTCTGCAAAGACTGATCCAAAGTATATAATAATAGAAGGTGAATATTTATTGCATAAATTAATGAATCCCTGTGGCAGTCATTTTTGTGAATATGTATTTGAATTTCATAGATAAACACGTTACAAGTTAGGGTATTTTGTGACCCCCATTTATTTCAAAATTACTCTCTTTTTTGACCTGGCAGAGGCCATTGGAGCCCATTACTCCATTTGTGAAACGAACACTACAGTCAGTTGCACTGGGACAAAGAAACCTAACAGGTTTATTTCTGTTGCTTTTTCTGACAAGACATTACTTGACTTTTGGAAGGGAGATGACAAGTTTATCCTTATTCACACTTTCATTGTTGTCTACTTTTTAGGCTTTGGTATTATTTGTTGAAAGTCTGGGCTACCCTAATGAAAATTTTGAGATGGTGACACAGTTCCCCCGGAGAATCTTGTCAGAGCTTGACTTGGATGCAACTTTACAGGAAGTTGGCCTTCATCAGCAGGAGAGCATCTTCATACAGTCCAGATAATGTTATCCTAGATCTTCATACAGTCCAGATAATGTTATCCTAGATCTTCATACAGTCCAGATAATGTTATCCTAGATCTTCATACAGTCCAGATAATGTTATCCTACATCTTCATACAGTCCAGATAATGCTGGTAGTTATCCTAGATCTTCATACAGTCCAGATAATGCTGGTAGTTATCCTTGATCTTCATACAGTCCAGATAATGCTGGTAGTTATCCTAGACCTTCATACAGTCCAGATAATGCTGGGGTGGGGGGGCATGTAAATAATGATCTTCCAGAGGAATATGGATGTTTACGAATCCAAATGAAGTGAATAATTGCCATTTACAGGTATGTAGAATCAATCTCTAAAAATGACACCTGTTACTGAAATAATTGGTGTTGAATGCCTACATGACCTGTATGACTATTAATATAGCTCCAACATTGCAAGACCTAAGTTATTTTGTATTGTTACAAAATTAGTGTAGACTTTTAAGTCAAGTACATGATGCTAAACTGAATTTTAAGACAATGTGTTGTACATAAAAGTAAGTTTGAACTTAGATAATTCTTGCAATAGTGTCTAGATTTCTTTCAAATTGCAAAGATATTGTAACTTTACTGTAAGCAATTTACCTTTAACATAGATTCCATGCATTGTTGCTGATTAGGAATAAAATGGTGAATGAGCATGGAGAGCATTTAAAACAAACAGTGAAATCGCTCATTTTTATAGGGTACCGGATTTCATGGTTACTACAAGGATCATTGTCGATCCAGCTTACAATGATCCTTGTGTAAAGACACTAGGACCCCTTCCCATCCACTGCAATGCATGAGCATATAGAATCAGCCGACAATGATCCTTGTGTAAAGACACTAGGACCCCTCCCCCATCCGCTACAAACCATGAATTTTTAGATCCAACTGATATATATTCATTGTTAAAGAGAGTAGTGCCCTTTTCCCATCACCACAGACCATTAACTTACAGATCCAACCAATCAACAATGATCCTTCTATAAAGACAGTATGACCCCTTCCACTTCCCTGCATACCATAAACTTACAGATCCAACCGACAGTAAAATTGTTAAGATCCGTTCCAGAGTATGAACATATTAGACCCTACTGACAGAGGTCCTTTGTAGTAAAGTTATTAAGACCCCATTCACATCCATGCAATGCATGAGCTTATAGATTCAACTGACATTGATCCTTCAGTAAAGTCATTAGGACCTTTCCCCTATCCATGAATTTAAGTATCAATGAATATGTAATCTTCAGCAAAGCAATGAAAATTGCTATCCATACAAATGAATGAATTCATCATATTATCATAGCATTATTTCACAATGTTATATGAATTCATCATATTACCATCACATTGTTATATGAATTCATTATATTTTTGTAGCATTATATCACAATTATATATGATAATCATATGTCACATTGTCACATATTATTTAGCAGTGATGCAAAGCAACAGTTTTGAGTAACAAACTCTGCTCAAGTATTGACAGTTGTTTTTGCCTTTTTAATACCTTTATGATGATGTAGGGTATTTTTTTGAATTAAATGATGTTATGAAAGAATTTGATACTTTTTTAATTGAATCAGCTAAAGAATAGTTCATGATTAATTTTTTCACACCAGCAAATCATAAGCAAGACATTGGTATCACCTTTCTGATGGCATCGTTGTTGTTGATGTAGAGGTCTGTTAATTTCTCTGACACTAATGTATATACAGTCATGACATTTTGTGGGTCATTCATTGCTCATCACAGACATAAGGAGGTCACAATGACTTTCCTTTTTCATGCTTTGGGGATTTTGCTAAGTAATATGGAATATGATCTTGGCAGTTCAGCCAAAACATAGCATTCTGTAGAAGGCCTTTTTTATTTTTAGCCCTCCTGATCACAGACCAGAAGAGTTTACAGGATGATCTGTTGTCTGTATGATCTGTTGTCTGTGCATGTGTTAGCACAAGTTTGTTATTACTACTCCCCCTAAACTACTTGGAGGATTGCCATGAAACTTTGCACTTGGATATTCATTATTGCTGCTAAAGTGGATGTCTTGAAACTATTGATTCATTTCCTGAGTTGATGGTTATATTAACACGAGTTTTCAATGAAAAAAATACTAAAATGTCTTGTTGGTCCTATATGCCCCATCAAGTCAGCCATCTTGAGAATCTTATTATCTTTACTTCTTCTGGAAGAATGGTCATATCAACATGTCACCAAATGAAATCTGGTATCAAGTTGGTTCTAAATGAAATGGAAATTTGAAATCTGATATGGTGACCATTATGGCAGTTATCTTGAAAATCTTGATGTCATTATTGCTCATATGGAAAGTCCAGTTGCCATGGTGTTTTCACCAGAATACTTCTTATTGTGTCTAGTTGGTCCTGTTGCCATGGTGTTTTCACCAGAATACTTCTTATTGTGTCTAGTTGGTCCAGTTGCCATGGTGTTTTCACCAGAATACTTCTTATTGTGTCTAGTTGGTCCTTAATGAAAATGATGCTTCTTGGAAATCTGTTATGACCACAATGGCAGTCATCTTGAAAATCTTAGAATTGCATGGTCGCATTAACAAAGTTTTTTTTTCCTAAAGTCTTTTCAACTGGTAGAGTGTCAGTCTCTTAGAAGGACATTTATTGGAATACAAGATGAATCAATTTCAATAGAACAAGTTTAAAAAGAACTTAACAAAATATTTTTGGATAATAATGAATGTCCTGTAATTTAAACTGAAGAAAAAAATAAAATAGTAATATAAGTAAGACTAAAAGTTTATATAATTTGATAATTTTATTTGTACAACTAGTTTATAAAATACCAGTGAATTATTACAGTCTAGTGAATTATTACAATCTAGTGAAAAAATAGATTTTTAATAAGGAAAGAATTGGTAAATTTACTGATACAGTATAGCCTCAAGGCTGAAAAACTAAAAGCATCCCTGATGTACAGAAATAAATTTATCTAAGTATCAGAATTTCTTTACTGATTTAGATAAGTATAAAAAAGACTTTACTTCAAGAAGAGCATACTTCTTGTAAAAGTCATCCCCATTTATAATTTATTTGCAGAGAATATTTCCTAAAACTTGACATTTTAAATTCTTATATATTTTTGAAGCAAGTATGATATGTTTGTTTAAATAGATGGTAAATATTGCCATATTAAATTGCCTTAAATCTGTCATTTATATGTTATCACATGGATTATACATTCTTTTATGGCATTTCATATATTCAGTGCCAACACCCAAAAATTCTTTTAAAAGTATATTTTGTAATTTTTGCATTTAATAAAAAATAAAAAATAACCAGATGCGCTTTTATGCTGAAACACTACAAAATTGAATTACTAAGAGCAACACAACCCAAGACCTATAACAAAACCAAGGACCTACAACAAAATCCTGAGAAGTTTGGTAGTCAATCCAGGCTAAACTTCTCTTCCCGAGTCCTAAGCCTTAACCACTGAGTCTCTGATGCCGCAGCTCATCCTGGGAGGTGATTTATCTTGTCTCCAGGGGTCAGTTAATGGCAAACTAGGATTCCATACGTACCATACAGATTAATTCTCCACTGTAATGTCAAGGAAGTGTATATACTTTACTTTTCATACTTTACAAACAGTGCCTAAGTTATGAATCAGGGACTAGTCGCCAAAGGGTGTGGGGAGATCCCAGGGACCATGCTGGTTGTATAAATGACTTATCTATTGTATGCTGAGAAAGTTAACCTGCACATGTAGACCAGGAAAGAAGATAAATGACACCAACAAAAAAAACAACATTATATATAATCCAGAAAGGAGATAAATGACACTAACATAAACCAGCATTAATAACACAGTGTAGTAACTTTGTGCTCCAAGGTTTCTTTCAACTCTGCATTTTCAGTACGTGAGTGAATTTGCATTCACAAATTGACATGTTAACTAACATAGATGAAATATACCAAGCCCACTTAGACCCCATGTTTGAAAATTGTATTACACTTCATATTTTGTGAGGGCATTCTGTAAGCATTAAGTTACTGACTAGACTCTAGTTTCTAATGTATGTCTAATTCTGTAAGCATTCAGTTACTGACTGCTCTAGTTTCTAATATATGACTAATTCAAGAAGCATTCAGTTACTGGCTAGACTCTAGTTTATAATGTATGTCTAATTCTGTAAGCATTCAGTTACTGATTAGATTCTAGTTTATGTGTCTAATTCTACAACACTCATTTACTGACTAGACTCTAGTTCATAATATATTTCTAATTCTGTAAGCATTCAGTTACTGATTAGACTCTAGTTTATAATGTATTCCAAATTCTGTATGCTCTCAGTTACTAACTAGACTCTAGTTTATAATGTGTGTCTAATTTGGTAAGCATTCAGTTACTGATTAGACTCTAGTTTATAATGTATGTCCAACTGTCAGCAGTATGGAGCTTGGTGTGTTCTTTGTTTGTTCTGATGATGATTTCAAGTAAACTGCATTAACCTTGATTTGCTGGCACAGTGTGCAACTGCAGGTCTGGAGCAATGCTGTTCGCATTCATCTCTGTTGAATGTGTAACAGGTTGTAACATTTTATATCATATTTATCAGATGAAAACCCCCAACCCCCAGGCCCTTTGAAAAGAATGTTAAATTATTTACTAAGGATATCTTTGCCTGGTAATAAGTCCATCCTCTATGACCCTAGCACTCTCCTATATTTTGTTGAGTCCGCTTTGGTGGAAGCTAGATATAGCTATCACCTTGGCATCTGCACCTCTGTCCACACTCTAGAACAACTTCAGTGATAAAGTTATCTACATCTACTTAGCTAAATAAAAGGGGATCAGCAGGAAAGGGTTCTTTTTTTAACATATTTATTATGTTGGTCTCTGTATATCAGATTTATTAGGTTGGTCTCCTTGCAACAGATTTATTAGGTTGGTCTCTATATAACAGATTTACTAGGTTAGTCTCTTTGTAATAGATTTATTAGGTTGGTCTCCTTGTAACAGATTTATTAGGTTGGTTTCTATGTAACAGATTGATTAGGTTGGTCTCTATATAACAGATTTATTAGGTTGGTCTCCTTATAACAGATTTATTACATTAGTCTCCTTGTAACAGATTTATTACATTGGTCTCTTTGTAACAGATTTATTATGCTGGTTTCATTGTAGTAGATTTATTAGGTTGGTCTCTTTGTAACAGATTGATACGGTTGGTCTCTTTATAACAGATTTATTAAGTTGGTCTCCTTGTAACATATTTATTACAGTGGTCTCTTTGTAAGAGATTTATTAGGTTGGTTTCATTGTAATAGATTTATTGGGTTGGTCTCTTTGTAACAGATTATTATGTTGATCTCTTTGTAACAGATTTATTAGGTTGGTTCCCCAGTTCTTATTATAAGAGGAAAACCATAGGTGTCTACAGTTGCTCAGTTGTGGTCTTGGAGGCAAAGGAAACCAGAGAATGTTTAGGAAACCATTAAACTTGGGTGGTTTGTCTGTGTATATTTGAAGATGTTTCAAATGTACCAAGAGAGAATGTTGTCAGAGAGCTATTCAAATTTTCAAAAACTACTTTATATTTTGGGGTTCTGCAAATGTGTCTTGATAAATGGGTCATGGGATTGAATGTTATAACAAGACCGAGAAACTCTTAAAAATGCGTCACTTTTAAAAATGTTGATTTATTCTAACTTGCATTCTCATTATATTTCATGATAATGAGGAATTCAAAACTCTGTAACCTGTTGTATACATTGGTTTGTGTACAAATATGTTACGGAGATGTTCAATAATTGCATTCAGCAGTATGCATCATCATTGGAAAGAATTTCTCTATACTACCTCAGTAAATTTGTCTTTTCTAAGGGTATGTACATTTATAAAGAATGGTACAGTGAATCAATGTTTATATTACTAAATTCATCAGGGACATTGCTCAAATCATATTACTTATATGCATGGATAATGTTATATAATGCAAATAAGACAAACTAGATTTGTATTTGTAAAATGTATGTTTTTATTACAGCCATAAGTGTCAAGGTTCACAAAGTCAAAGGGAAAGAAAGATTGAATGTGCGAAGACAATTTTTATGGCAAAATAAATCTTGGGTGTTTACAGCTGTGCCTACACAGATTCATACTACCATGCTTACACAGGTGTGTACAACTATGCATATATAGATGTATACAACTATGCATACACAAATGTATAAAACTGTGTATACAGATGTATACAACTATGTATACACAGATGCATACAACTGCATACACAGATGTATACACTTTGCACACACAGATGTATACAACTATGCATACATAGATGCATACAGATGTATACATAGATGCATACATGGATGTATGCAACTATGCACATACAGATCCATAGAAATGCATACACAGATGTGTATAACCATGCATATATATATAGATGCTTACAGCTGTATTCACGGATGTATACAACTGTGCATGCATAGATGCATATAACTATGCATAGATGAATGTATATAACTATGCATACACAGATCCATACAACTACATACACAAATATATACAACTATGCATACACAGATGTATGCAGCTATGTGTACACAGATGTATACAACTATGCATACAACCATGCATACAAACTTTCATTAGACCAAGGTTGTTTCTGAGTAATTGTACTAACACTGTTTTACAAAAAGGTCAACTCCAAAAAAAGGTAACTCCAAGATAAAAGTTCCAAGACTGTAAACAAATGCAAAGTTCATTAAACAGCATGAAAATCTAATTAGGTCATCTACACAGGAAAGATATAAATATCACACTAAATTTCGCTTGTTTGCATGAAGCACTTTCTTCATGTTGGTACTAAAGTTGGTAGTCTGATGGGAAGATGTATGGACAGATGGGGGTACTTGCAGTTGGGACATACACAGGCCCCTTGCCTGTCATGAAGTTGCACCTCCCCTCGATAATGCACAGTGGGGTTTAAAAACATAGACTGCACAATAAGTTACAGTGCAAGTTGCAAAGGGATCTCTGAAAAATTATGAATGGGATGCCATCCTATCTGGACATAGAGAAAACCTGGGTTTTGGAGGGGTAACAGGAGTGTTTAATGGCTGAATAGAGATTTTGTAATCACAGTCAGAATAACTATCAATAAAGAGCTGTTTCTAATGAAGTTGTTCTTTTTTCTATAAATTTCCTTTATTTTCACAACACCCAACCTCATTAAGATTGTAAACAACATTACTCCAAGAGGTTTCAACAAGTATTGT
Organism: Megalonaias nervosa; assembly: GCA_016617855.1. Taxonomy (NCBI): domain Eukaryota; kingdom Metazoa; phylum Mollusca; class Bivalvia; order Unionida; family Unionidae; genus Megalonaias; species Megalonaias nervosa. Next base: position 7,520 of record JAECUM010010931.1, on the reverse strand, counting down.
CACTGTTTTTCTTTGATTAAAAAACAAGATTACTTCTTTTCAAATCTAGAGACATTTATTTTATGAAACAACCATCAATCTTGAAACACAGTTCCCTTTTTTGTTCTGTTAATAAAATATTAAACCTGTGATTTCATTGCAAGTAAAAGTGAAACTTCTCATCCTTTAAGAAATGTCAGAGTGCCAATTCATGAATTTTAAGATCAATAAAATCTTTGGAACTCACTTTTCCATAATGAACCGTATCTGTAAAACAAAGCTTTTTATTCGCTCAGTTCACTTGGTTACTTCGCTATCTTTGATCACATATGTAAATGAGTAGGCAAATTTATAAGTTTTTACTTGATCAGTTGAAATGAGTTGACCAATACTGCCAGCTATTATGCAGATTGATTCTGCATGCCTCTTTTCTTTTATTCCACTGCCTTTTTTGGATTTGAGATGAAAGACATAATTAGCATGATAATACAAAGCAGTTCTGCTTTTAGTTGAATGTAACAAATACGACAAATATGCCTGCCAGTTGGAAATCAAAACACAGTCACTGTGGGCATAACCATGATGGTAGACTGACATTTTTCACCTGTAAATACAAGGACATGTTGCATTTATGATGATTACACTGAAATCAAACTAAAAGAAATTAAACACGAATTTCGCTTGACAAAACACATCTAATTGGTATGTATTCATTTATCAACTGTTGCCACCATAAGGCATTAGTGACATTTTCATTGATTGAATTTCAGGCCACAAACCACCATTTTTGATGATAAAGTGAGTGATATACAAGGTTTTATTTACCCGTTTTGATCAGGATTTTCTTGACATTGAACAGATAGGGCCAATTTCTTTAGTATATCCTAGTAAATAAATAGGATCCATGCCGGACTCCATATTTGTAAGCAGAGTCACCACTTATGGAGGGCTTGGTTATCTAGTTTTTTTTCTTCTTCAAATTCAGAACTGACAGATAAAGAGAAGCTTGTGTCACATATTTTGATATGTTCCCATTGCTTATGGCAGGGTCATCTTGATTTGGTCTTGTCTGTCCATACATTTACTTTGGGAAACATTTATAACATATTTTGGCATGCTCCCATCACTTATAGCAGGGGCATCTTGATTTGCTTCTGTCCATGTGTGCTTTGAGAACCTTTGTATCACGTCATTTTGTATCCTGTCAGTGCTGTCATCAGGGGCATCTAGATTTGGTCCTGTCTGTCACACATGTTCCTCAAGAGATGTGTATCACATCTTCCATTGCTTATGGAAGGAACATCTAAATTTGGTCCTGTCTCTCCACATGTGTGTTTTAAGAAGCCTGTATGACATCTTTTGGTATGTGCCTATTGCTTATGGAAGGAACATCTTGATTTGGTCATGTGTATCCACATGTGCCTTGAGGAACTTGTATGACATATTTTGGTATGAGCCCATTGCTTACGGTAGAGGCATCTTAAGTTAGTTCTGTCTGTCCACATTTGTGTCTTGAGAAACTTGCTAGTAAGATTAGATAAAAACCATTCAATGTAAAGGAATGAAATTTATCAGGCTTATATATATATATATATATATATATATATATATATATATATATATATATATATAATTTGATCTTGGTTTTCAGGCTATTACAACAATTGTTCCATTTCTTTACTGTACAAATGTTCTGTCTCACCTGCTTAAGCATGGTGAGACATAGTAGCCTCTTTTCTGTTAGTGTAAGCATCAGCAATGCTAAAGTTTGCATTTCAATATCTGAATGTCATATAGCTTCATCACAAGTTACCGCATTCAAGTGAATTTATATCACTATAGGTCTAGCATTTATGCTGTGGTATGCAAGGGGTTTCTGTCTTGCCTGATCTGTGGTATGCTAGGGGTTTCTGTGTTTCCAGTCTGTGGTATGCTAGGGGTTTCTGTGTTTCCAGTCTGTGGTATTCTAGGGGTTTCTGTCTTTCCTGTCTGTGGTGTGTTAGGGGTTTCTGTCTTTCCTGTCTGTGGTGTGCAAGGGGTTTCTGTCTTTCTTGTCTGTGGTGTGCAAGGGATTTCTGTCTTTCCTGTCTGTGGTATGCTAGGGGTTTCTGTCTTTCCTGTCTGTTGTGTGCAAGGGGTTTCTGTCTTGCCTGATCTGTGGTATGCTAGGGGTTTCTGTCTTTCCTGTTGGTGGTAAGCTAGAGGTTTCTGTCTTTCCTGTCTGTGGTGTGCTAGGAGTTTCTGTTTTTCCTGTCTGCGGTATGCTAGGGGTTTCTGTCTTTCCTGTCTGTGGTGTGCTAGGGGTTTCTGTTTTTCCTGTCTGCGGTATGCTAGGGGTTTCTGTCTTTCCTGTCTGTGGTGTGCTAGGGGTTTTTGTTTTTCCTGTCTGCGGTATGCTTGGGGTTTCTGTCTTGCCTGGTTTGTGGTATGCTAGAGGTTTGTCTTGCCTGGTCTGTGGTATGCTAGGGGTTTCTGTCTTGCCTGGTCTGTGGTGTGCTAGGGGTTTCTGTCTTGCCTGTTCTGTGGTGCACTAGGGGTTTGTCTTGCCTGTCTTTGGTATGCTAGAGGTTTCTCTCTTGCTGTGGTATGCTGAAAGTTTCTGTCTTGACTGTTTGTGATATACTAGGAGTTCCAGAGTTGCAGTCTCTCTGCTTAAGCATAATGGTGAAGAATGTTAAAAGTTTATGTTCAAGGTTCTGAAAGTCGCATATCATCTAAAACAGTGGTTGCATTCAAGTGAAACTCTTTGATAATACAACCTTAGGTCTAAAGTTTATACTCTGACATGCTTAAGTTCCTGTCTTGCCTGTCTCACCTACTGAAGCACCATGTTGAACAATGTTACTCTTTTATGTTAAAGATTTTGGAAGTCAAATATCTTCTACAACAGTGGATGCATTCAACTGATGGTTTAGAATTGTATCACTATAGGTCTAAGCTTTTATGCTGATATGCAGGGAGATCCCGTCTTGCTTGTGTAACCTGCTTATAATATGCAAGGAGATCCTGTCTTGCTTGTGTCACCTGCTTATGATATACAGGAAGTTCCTGTCTTGCTTGAAGTAAAACGTTTGGTTCATTATTGTGAACATTACTAAAGTTTTTGAAAATCACATATCTTCTAGATCAGTGACTGCCTTCAGCTTAAATTTTAGAATAATGTTAATATTGGTATGAAGTTTATATGCTAATATACAAGGAATTTTTGTCATGCTTGTACCAACTGCTTATGCTTGGTTCCTCATAGTGTTCAATGTTCATATTTTGTGTTCAAGTTCTCAAAAGTCACACATTGAATATTTCTTGCTGCATTCAGCTGAACATTTGGTATACTTTAGGTCCACATTGTTGAAGTTTTGTGTTAAAGTTTATGAAAGTCCTGTACAGAGGTGATTCTGACAAGAATTTGGATGCAGGTGAGAGCAGGTTCAACAAAATACTTGTCTACCATTGTGACTTTTGTTGACGAAAACCTTGTTAGACAAATGAAATTATGAATGGCATGTTTGTATGAATATTTTGATTGTATAGTTAGAATTTCATGTCATTATAAGAAAGTGTCATTGAGCTTTTGAATATAGACCTTTTGGTTTGCAGTGGTTTATATGTTCTGGAAAAAATCTAGTTATTTTTGTTTTTGTGGAGGACTTCATTTCCTTGGAAAGTGGAAGTTCCTGCTGTTAGCAATAGCAGGAATTATATCCCCATTTTACTGGTCAGTTACGCCTATATGAATTATATCCCCATTTTACTATTGATTAGTTATGCCTGTAGGAATTATATCCCCCATTTTACTATTGGTTAGTTATGCCTACATGAATTATATCCCCCATTTTACTATTGGTTAGTTTTTATGCCTACAGGAATTATATCCCCATTTTACTATTGGTTAGTTATGCCTACAGGAATTATATCCCCCATTTTACTATTGGTTAGTTATACCTACAGGAATTATATCCCCATTTTACTATTGATTAGTCATGCCTACAGGAATTATATCCCCGATTTTACTATTGGTTAGTTATGCCTACATGTAAGAGCTTGATCAAGAAAGAGGGTATTGTTTCAAGATGTCATGTACAGATTCTGTCATGCTCCTAAAGCAATTCTATGACTCTTTCTAAGTGCCTGCAATAATCATACCTCGTATAAAGTTGGAATTGCAATACTGGGAAACTGGAAATCAGTTGTGACTCCAGTGTCAAGCATAATAACAGTAAATCTACAATTCTCCAGTGACAACTACAATAACAGCAAATCTGCAATTCTCCAGTGACAAGTACAATATCAGCAAATCTACAATTCTCCAGTCTCAAGTTCAGCAAATCAATACAATTCTCCAGCAGCAAGTTCAATAAATATTGATTTCTCAATTGGTCTCTTTCTGCAATAGCTGCATGCTGGTCTTAAAACTGATGTTACATTGTTATTTTGCATGATTACAGTTCATATTTGCATAGGTAGTACGTCCAAAAATGACTCCATCTGGTGTTCATTAGAGACATTTACATATGTGCATGAAAGACACCAACCCATTATGGATCTTGCAGAATTATTAAATTTATTTATTTTAATGAAATATATGGCATTCTCACTTATACTGAAGAAATTCCCAAAAATAAAAATTTGGGGGGAGTAAGATTTTTTTTTGCATATTATTTATCTGTGCAGACACATCTAGGATGAAGGATATGTCTACACCAAAATGATCGACTGATACATAGAATATAGTTTTTCAATGTGAAAAACTGAATGTAGATAACAGAAAACCAGTCAGATAGATTGTAAATAGGCCAAAAAGCATTGATGAAGTAAGGAAAAAAAGAAGGTGCAAATGGGAAACTCTTGTTTGTAGGTATTGTTTTGGACAAAAATGTTGAAGAAATTCAATGTCCTGGAACTGAAGGAATAGAAATGCCATTTATTCTCATTGAACCTTAATTGTTTATAGATTAATTTTAAAATGCAGTGAGACTTTATAGAAGTTTGTTAATTTTAACAAACATATTAACAATTCCAGATGGTCTGTTTAAATCTGACAAATTTATATTAGGATTCTTGATAATTATGCTTATGGTTTGGAATCATTGTGTTCATATGTGTTTGTGGATTGACATCTTTGTGTGCAGACCTGCTTATGGGTTGACATCTTTGTGTGCAGACATGTTTATGGATTTACATCTTTGTTTGCATACATGTGTATGGGTTGACATCATGGTGTGCATACATGTTTATGGACTGACATCTTTGCATGCATACCTGCTTATGGGTTGACATCTTTGTGTGCATGCATGCATATTTTACAGACATTTCCATCCCAATGTCACAACACATTTACTCTCTAAACAACTGTAAATATCATATGACATAAATATTTGTATTGTGAATTTATTTTGAATCTTATCAGCTGTTTTAAAAATAAAGTTTTACATTTTATCTGTAATTTAACTGAAAATTAAGGATCTGTAATAGTTGTCTGTATATAAATTTCTGAAATAAAATGAATTTTGGTAAATTTTACCTGTTTTCTTATTACTGCTACAATAAAGTGTATTATTCCCTTTGTTACATTTTTTGAGTTAATTCCCCAAGTATGTAAATTCATAGTTTTAAAAAAGGTAGTCCTTTTGTATTCAAATTATTCCTTGGACCTTTAAAGTTGTTGTTTGAAGCAACCATGAAACATGTGACAGTTGGTACAAATAGACAAAGCTTGCCAGTAGCTTCTCGTGGGTCGGTGGTTCTTTCCTGGGGTTTTCCCATGTTCTTCTTCCACCATTTATACTGGCTGCCATGTATAGCCTATCTTGTGCTGAAAAATGGTGTTAAACCCTATAACAACGACAACAACAAATAAACAAAAGTAGATGCATTATGTGGAGCTAGTCATCTTGGCTTTCAATCACTTGGTTTGTTATTTCCTCCTCAGCTCTGTAGAGACAAGACAGCCATCTGAAAAAGTTACACTGCTTATTAAAACATATTCAAGTATGACATAGTATCTATCTATCTATCTATCTACATGCCTACCTACCTACCTACATACCTGTACACCTAAAACAAATCATATGCAGATATTGTCTGTATTCCCTCCATAATAGTACAAACATAATTTTCACTCCCAATACTGACATGTTAAAGAGAGGGGAGTTAGTGGTAGAAGTGTAGGCAATGCTAATGGAGCTATTAACAACTGTCAATCATGTGTTAACAGTGATAACTGGACAGTCAGGTCACCAACCACCAGTCCAGTCTTCCATTTAAGGTCAAGAACTGTAAGTGAGAACTTGACACCTTGATTGATTTTACTGTATAACATGAACATATTCATATTGTAATAACTTTTCTTGTTTTCAACCAATATTGACCAAACTTTTCAATATATATCTCAAACATGTAGGTATATTTGTAAATTTTGCAAAAAAACCATTAAGTTTTATGTAACGTTGATCTGCTGTTGAATAAGCAAGGAATGTATGACACATCAGACCTTTGCCCAACTAATCAGATGATTATAGCATTACCAATATAAAGCAATTTAACTTTTCTTCATGCATGTGGAATGAATATTAACATATATCATCAAGGATTAGGTTATAACCATACACTTTATTTTAAAGAATGTGACTTTGCCACACTTCTTTGTAATGAGTTCAGAAGAACCTAGAAGAATAAAAAATAAGTTTATTTGGTAATTTAGAACTGGAGATGTTTGATATTGCTTCTGCAAATCTACTATATTTTTTTACTAGTACGATGCTTGGAATTTGTGAGAGAGAGGAGAGAGACTCATAAACCTACTATAGTGGTAACTTGCATATAATAACTACCTGTGTTTACAAGTACAAGAGATCTAAATTATACTTAAACCTACTATAGTTACCCTTGAAGACAGTTTCTTCATAATAATTGAAGACGAGTTGATTATCTGGTTTACTGTGTTTTGTGGGTTAAACACCAGTTTGGTTAGGACATGATATGCCATACATGTCAGCCAGTATATATTTGGTGGAAGAAGAGCTCGGGAAGAAACTACCGACCCACGGGAAGCTGTATGCAGGCTTTATCACATACCCACTTGAGCTGAGCTGAGACTTGAACCAACATGGACAGAGGTGAGATGGGTAAAGGTGAGTGCCTAGACCACTCAGCAACCAGGGGCCTCCATATCTAGTTTATTCACTCGTACAGATCACTATGCCAGGGGCCTCCATATCTAGTTTATTCACTCGTACAGATCACTATGCCAGGGGCCTCCATATCTAGTTTATTCACTCGTACAGATCACTATGCCGCGAGAATTGTACATATTTACAATATACACGTATCTGTGGCTTATTACAATATACATGCATCTGTGGCAGAAACTATTTTGCAGATCAAAATGATATATTAGAAAGAATAACAGGAGTAAAAAACAAACACAGTCTAATATCAGCTAATATTATGAATAACTAAATTGTATTCTTCAACTTGAAATCAAGGTAATTAGGAGAGTGGGTAGATGAGAGAGAGAGAGAGAGAGAGAGAGAGAGAGAGAG